>CABEEJ010006640.1:0-18245 GCA_901482245.1 Timema douglasi | reverse complement strand
CCCCTCTCCTTTTTACCGCAATAAGGTGTGAGGTTGTCGGTCACCCCACGCGGGGCCTTCTATAAGACAGTCGTGTCAATACCCGGGCCTGCGTCACAAGACAGATAAGCAGACAAGGCCTGGCTGGCTCAGCGCGCTCTGTCCCTCGGTGCGTGCGACTTTGGGAAAGTAGGGACAATATCTTGGGCTGCCACCCGTCCATCTTGTACGTTGTCCCTGACAAAGGAATTCTGGACGCAAAAGAATCGCGTATTTTTCACAACAATCTTAAATGAATATCTATTCGTATTCTTTAATTGTATGTTGGCAACATTGACGTTGAAGGATAAACAAGCCGTTAGTTATAAATGGAATTTTTTATTTTTTAACATTATCACCACCGCCACCAATGAAAGAAAAACATATTTAAATTTTAGAAGAGTGCAAACCTTCACGATATTATTCTTTATCGTTATTTCAAAAATGCGTAACCTAAAAACTTTCAAAAGTTCAGTCCGCATGTAACAAAGAATTTTTTTTTTAATTTAAAGTATTCGTGATACACTATGTATTTTTGTATTCCTCCTCAATGCCCAAGATAAAGTTTGTGAACACGGCCCTGTCCACACTTCGCAATGTTCCCATTTTATGGTGGCCCCGTGTGGGGCCTACTCCAACACGTGACCTCACTGCTGGACTAATTATAATTAGTATAGTTTTGGTTTGTATTCGCGACAGTACGAACTACGAATAAAGCGCGTTTAGTCACGACCACCTTTTCACGGAATTAACGCGTGCAGGTAATGATTAGTGAGGCAGGTCTAAACATGTTAGCCTGCTATTTTTTACCGGCCTTCACTGCCGCCTGTTTGAAACTAGTGTCACCTTATTTTTAACTTGATGAAATTAGAAGGTATCGCTAAAAAAAGAGGGGTGAGGGGTGGCTTTATTTAAATGAGCTACTAGAGGCATAACTAAATGGTCAAATTTGTCGAGCGTATTCTAAATAAAAAGGAGTTCACGCGAAAGCGTTCCTTCAAACAAAACCTTTTCAAGGAAGATAGAAAAGGTAGGGTAAGAGTGTACCTAAATCATTTGCTCTACCCCTCAGACTAAATGACAAGCTCATCAAGTCAGGTATGATGATGATGATGATGATGATGATGATGATGATGATGATGATGATGATGATGATGATGATGGGGTTCGAATGCAGTTTGAGTGTAGAGAGGGATTTTTCCCACTCTTATCGCAATGCGAGAACACTTCTTTATTCTACCTTTCTCATCAATTAATGTAATTAAATATGGATTGCCATTACGGGTAGTGGGACGTAATGAAAAAAAAAGTAAGAGTTTTGCTTTACAGTAATAATTAGAAATTTCTCGACAAATGTTACATTCACAAATAAAATATATTTTATAATTTATTTTTTTGCTGTATACATTTAGTTTTCTGTCACATGAACTCGTTTCTATTTTTTTAAATTATTCTGAATAAAAGCATAAATTACCTGAATGTAATATTTTTCTTAGCCTGCGGTTGATCTTTCCTGCCGAGCAAACAAAGAAACACTGAGACTGCCCCTGCAAGTGATGGGCATCGCACACAGTCGTACAGTGAGTACAAAGGGGCGGAGTAGGGGAGTGGGGGGCCCCACGTGACAGCCTAGTGTCATGTGACTCGGGGCGCGCCGCACGCTCGATTCTTGCATAACCGGAAGTACCAAGCATTGCGATCGGCGCGGCGCCGGCTCAACGGAGCTTGTAAAGTGAGCGGGAAAAAAATGTGAACAATGAATTCCCCCTCTAGATGGAAATCTTCGATTGTAGAATTTGGGGAAGGGGTGAGTAAGATTGTAAAGTGGAGGTGGGATAAGTTATAAGGAGGGGTGGAAGATTGTAAGAGAGGGCGGAGTAAATATGTAAGGGGCGGGGGTAAGAGTATAAGGATGGTTGATTACATTTTAGAGAACCCAGGTTCGATCACAGGTGTGGTTAGCTATTTGATATAATTAAATGCTCAAAGTTATAGTTGTGTTGGTTTACAGACCAACCTTTGTAGGGTGAATATAAATTACACCATTAAAGTTACTAGAGCTACATTTACGTATTCATGCATTAGCTCATGTGATCTGCAGCTGTCGCGTTAGACAGATATCAATAATTATAAAATGATCTTATAATATAGTAAAAATGTATCATATTTGCCGCAAAAAGTTTGTATTTTCTAAATGTCTCTTTCTATGACAATTGGACTGTATGTACATTAAACAGGAGCGTAGGCTGCTTGAGACAACCAACTGATTATTTGTTTGGATTAGAGACGTTTTCGATGGGTCACTTTTAATAACGGTATACCTTTTCGTCTTTCAATCGTAGCCCTGTCTATATTTGAATCTACAGTATTATACTTTATTTTGTGTAAAGCTTTCACTAAAATTATTTGCGACCTTAGAAATATCCCCCGCCCTTTTTTTCTTTCGGGTATGCCAAAGGCTAATTTTACATACGCTATACACATAGCCCCTTAGATAAGTAGACAAAATATTATGTTTAACAAACAATTCAACCTCGCCATTATTGATTTATAATACTATCCGTACACAAAATGCTTTCTATTAGCGAACTATCTAACTATCGACATTTGTTCATCTTATTGAAACTAATGGGAACAGGTCCTTTTGAAAGGTCACGTGCCCCGATGCACTCAGGATTTTACCATTGTTGCAATGTGTGTGTTGCTGCCCGAAAGAGCTCTCCCGAGGGATATATTGTTGTACATTCGATAACGACGAGATCTTTCAACGACGCTCCCGTACAAAACAAACATAAAACCCCAATGCAATGTGTATGTTGTCCTACAAGAAAGGGAACAGGACTTCGATCAAGGTCTCTTTCCGTCAAGACAATGTGACAACAGCGCCAGGTTTTCTCGGGTCTGCGTGACGTCTTGGAACCGTGTTTGACGTCATCGCCTAGGAGCGCCCCACGTTAAATTCCACCTTGCTGATGCAATCTTCTATACGCGGTATTTCCAATTCCGGGAACATTGGGGAGAAATAAAAGTAGTTCTAATTAAGCATGTACCAATCAAAGATCCGTATTAATTTTAAAAAAAACAAATTTAAAAAACTATAATGAAAACAAATATTATGACAAAAAACGTAAGCCATTACCGATATTTAAAAAACTAACGCTCCACTCCAATTATTTTATTTCATTCTATCAATAATTTTTATTATAAAAACAAAACGTATTGGGTAGAACTTCAGGATAACGCTTTTCTTTTAGAAATTCACCATTATAACTTGGTCTTTCAACCTGAAAAACTCATGTAACGATGACTTAACGGAAAAAAAACTATTAACTCTCACGACTGTACTGTCCGTTAGGGCTATCGGTTAGCTCAAACAAAGTAATCTAAATACAAGAAGAGAATAAAATATAGTTTAAGAAAGGGAGCAGAATTAAGGTTGAAGGTTGATTCACACTGATAGGACTGTGCTCAGGCCGTGCTAGGACTGTGTCGTGTCGCTACCATTCACACTAGTAGGACTGTGCTGGTACTGTGTCGTGTCGTGTCGCTAGCATTCACACCGATGAGACTGTGCTGTTAGCGCTATTGTTTTGCTCATCGGCAATTGTAGACATAGATCAGAGGAAAATGTGATTGTTGCATGTTGGCTTTATCTTATTTCATTTGATAAAAAGAGGAGAAAACGAAGAAAATACTGGGTTTATAATTTGTTTAGAGCAAGAGAAGAAGGAGAATTTCACAATATATATGGGCGACTCAGAGATGACAATCAAAAGTTTCCCAAATATTTTAGAATGAGTTTCCCGAAGTTGGAAAACTTACAGAAACCCCTTGCATTCAGTTTGTCAGCTACATACCATTCACCGTAGGAATTGACTTCTGAAAGGCCTTTTTCACTACCATAAATCTACTATATAGTAGGATATTGGTAGGAAAAAAGGTCTTTCAGAGAGTAATTCCTACCGTGAATGGAATATCTCCTTCCAAATATTTTCTTTAGTGAGATTATTATCATAATCTTTATGCTGCGAATTATACAATCATTAATACTCATAAACCAACATTATTAAGTTTTCTTCATCCATAGTTTTGGCTTATAGCACACAACTGTGTTAACAATGTTGGAATGTTCTGCAGCCCTGTCAGACTGTAGATAAGAAGCTTCGTGAAGGTTCGCCGNTGAGACTGTGCTGTTAGCGCTACTGTTTTGCTCATCGGCAATTATAGACACAGATCAGAGGAAAATGTTATTGTTGCATGTTGGCTTTATCTTATTTCACTTGATAAAAAGAGGAGAAAACGAAGAAAATACTGGGTTTATAATTTGTTTAGAGCAAGAGAAGAAGGAGAATTCCACAATATATTTGGGCGACTCAGAGATGACCATCAAAATTTTCACAAATATTTTAGAATGAGTGTCCTGAAGTTTGAAAACTTACAGAAACCTCTTACATTCAGTTTGTCAGCTATCTCCTTCCAAATATTTTCTTTAGTGAGAATATTATCATAATCTTTATGCTGCAAATTATATAAGCATTCATACACGTGAACCAACATTATTAAGTTTTCTTCATCCATAGTTTTGGCTTATAGCACACAACTGTGTTGACAATGTTGGAATGTTCTGCAGCCCTGTCAGATTGTAGATAAGAACCTTCGTGAAGGTTCGCCGCTTGCCGGAAGAAGTCGAAGTAGGTGAAACGACACTAAGACGACATTAGGGCGACATCATCTATATTCACACTGATAGGACTGTGCTGGGACTGTGTTCGTACCGTGCTGGACCGTGACCTTGGGAAATCACTTTTGAACCGATCCAAGACGACACAGTCACAGCACGGCCTGAGCACAGTCCTATGAGTGTGAATCAAAAACGGTCTTACAAGGTAACTCTTATGGGAATGACCTGTTCGAGATTGTTGACAGCACGACACAGTCCCAGCACAGTCTGCGCACAGTCCTATCAGTGTGAATCAAACTTTAGGCTGAAGAGTGGAAAAGCAGACTGAAGAGGCGGGGTAGGAAGAACCTGTTTGGTCAGATTATTAGGTTTTACTGTTATGATAATTAGCTGTGTTTTGGTTGGGAAGAGTATTTTTGGGCAAACACCCCACCGCTACCCACGTAAACAAAAAACACTGCACTATGTGGGATTTGAAACCCCAACTATCAAGGCATTCAGGTGTGCTAATCACTAAAAATAATTCTATCTGCCCAATAAGTATGACTAATCCTAACTAATAACCTTGAACACGTGCGGTGTGGTTAAGAAAACAAACTACTCATTAATAGATTTTATCTCAAACATTAGTCAGCGCTCTTCATTAAAAGAACGTATACGATACAATAATCATTATTTGCTCATGACTCATGTGAAGAGCTATGAAACGAAAAGTGGCTTTGAAATGTTGATTAAGTGACGTCAAGCATCTTAAAATATTATGATTATGCTATATAAAACTTTTTATGTTCTAAACAATAAATTAGTGCCAACAATGGTCAAACGACTGCCTCAGTTAGTCATAATTATCCCTTATTGATTTTTTTACCATTCATCATGTATCAATTAAGTTGATCTAATAAAGGGCCAGATTTTATTCCGATTAATCAACCACCGGGAAGGCCTTATTTCCACCAGGGTAGTAAGATTCTGGTAGAAAAAAAAAGGCCGCTATTCGTAAGAAAATCGTGTTATAGGTAGATCGAAAACAAATATTTCTAACACAAAAAATAGCATTTAAATGAATAGATATTTACATGACAATATTTTAAGAACTTAACACAATATAACAATTGTTTTATTTTTATCCAATAAAGTAAAAACTCACCATTCCTTTCTCGCTTTTCCCCCAATCAGAGTACATAGTAATAAAGCTACTATCGTCGTCATACAGGTCCAACACTTGTGGGCCGTAAGGAACCAATTGCGACATGAAAATAAACTTTTTATATCACTTTCTTATAAGAGGAAGTTCCCTATACAGATGTATCCAGTTTGAATATAGGATAAAATAACACGAACACTTTAAAACACATAAGAAACCGTCCAAACTCAAAACATAAGCTTCTCTCCTTTCAACAATAAAAATAATATCAAAGTCTGCAGTTTTTACAATGACATAGACACGTCTTATGGTTGAAAGACAAGAAAACACATTTAACGTTCACCGCTAGAGCGACAGCCGACAACTGTTGAACTAACGACTCGTGCCTCACACTTTTACCAAGGTCGCCGGCCATCAGAGGCGGTGACGTCACCCGCGGCGTTGCGAGTTCGCGGAATCGCCTCTCCTAAGTAGCCGTTCTCCGTTCGAGAATAGAAGATAACATGTTTATAGTACCTTGTTCTAAAAGTTCTGCTAAACACTTTCTAGGAGGACGGTGGCTTTCCATGCGAGACTTGGATTATAATACCATCTTGCTGCCCGATCAGACATCCTACTTGGTTATTAAAACTTACGTGGTGATCGGGGGGGGGNGGGGGGGGGGGGGGGGGGGGGGGGGGAGGTTTGAATATGCAACTAACAGTCAACATTATAAAACAGAGTCTAAAAAAAAGAAATCCGTCTAGATCGGTGGCATTATATTATTAGGCTATGGTCACAGTAGCACCGTTTTCGGCCGAAAGGTGTGGTTTCTTAAACACGCTAGCCACAAATTACTATAATGTTATGGTCGATATGTTAGCATAATAATTTTATGTAAAATGTGAATTTTTGATTAAATGAGTGGATTCCTATTTGAAAACTTCTTTAATGATTATCTTTTATTCTGAATGTCCTATCATGTTATAATAATTAAAATATTCTTACCAACCACATCAATAGCTTATTTTTGCTAAACAAGTTAATTTAAAATAAAAATACTTACTTGTAATGCCTACTTCTGTCGTAACCTCACGCCATATAATCCTAGAATTATCTCTATTATGATATAGATTGCTTCTTAAATCCCACAAACTCTTTTTTTCAAATACCAATATTATTAACGTTTCACAGTCCATCTTTTCTTAAAAAAATCTTCCATAAAAATTCACAAACATATTATTTAAAGTCCGTTCACCGTAGAAATTGTTTTCTGAACGGCCTTTTTTCCTACCAGAAATCTATTACATAGTAGGATATTGGTAGGAAAAAAAGACCTTTCAGAGAGTAATTCCTACCGTGACTGGAGTATAGTTTCTCAGTACACATACTTTTTTATATTCTCTTGCTACTGTGCTACTGTGCCCATAGCCTTATATTCTTAGAATCAATGGGTCAATTTTGTAGTCAACCAGAGTAAATTTTAAAAAAAAATTCAAAATATGCATAATCAATCTAAGTTTTTAATTTACAAATTTAAGAAAATAACTGTTTCTAGATCAAAATTCAAAGTATGGGTCTAAAAACTTTTTTTCGTGTTTTTCTACTAAAAAAAATACTAAAGTTATAATTTTTTGAAAATTTATCTTTATATTCCTTCGGTCCGACCCCTTAGCTCAGTCGGTAGCATGTCTACTGAGCTAAGCGTCGCGGGTTCAATTCCTGGCATGGTCAACAAATTTATCATTGGTGAAATGTTGGTTTCCTCTTTCACAGTGAAGAATTAACGGTCGAGGGTTGGTTGTTGTGTCTGTTCTAGACTTAAATTAGTGTTTTTTAGCGTCTTACAACATGTTCGGGTTGTTGTAAGCTTATGTATTAGTTACGTTAACGGTTTTAAAGGATTAGGAATGCTACATTTAGAGGAAGAGTATAAAAGTTTTGGAAAACCGTACCTCAGTACACCCAACCGAGATATGAACCTCAATCTCCCCGTTATCAGCAGCCTAGTCAACTGCAAGAATAGCGCGTTAGACCATGCAGCCACCGAAGCGGGCCTTATGTTAGTTAATTCGTGGGCTGATATAGTCAGTCGGTTCAGAAAATGCAGGTTAAATACACCCTCCCCTCCCCCCCCTTCCAAAAAAAAAAGTTTCTCCGCCAAAGTTACCCCAGCTGGCAGTGTTCGCTTTTTGTTTGGAGGTTTTCGCGGCCGCTGCTGAAATTTAAAAATTATTATTACTATTCGTTATGTTTTTATGATTACTGTGATCTGAGCGAAACCCGCGTTAGCGGTGAGAGTTGTCTAAGGCACAGGTTTTAAAACTGTGAGTTGCGACTTGTCCGGAGGTCACAGAAAACCTTGACAAACGTGAGTAAATCTAATATTTAATATAAAACCTTTGAAATTATATTGCACTACACCCTTTCATGTTATATTTGTTTAGTTTTTTGTAGAAATATACGAGCAAAGTTTTCATAGCCATTCGTATAATTAACTAAGATGAACTGGTTTCCATTGGTTATCTGCAAGTTATAGATTGTAAAAAAAACTAACAATACTAAATATGGCTGTATGTATGGATTTTTTTACAGTAAACAAGTTCATTATTTCTAATTCTCATTTGGTCCTAAACTATTGAAAGACTGACACTAGAATATAACCAAAGCTTGACCATTACTGCTTGGGGTCGTTAATAATGTTGTCTTATGAATAAGAGTTTAAGAACCTGTGGTCTAAAATAACACTATGAATGACGAATAACGTTTACACGCGCACAGGTGGGATTAGCCTGTGACGAAGGTCGGGGTTCCAATTTCAGCAGGGTGTATAATTAAGGGTTTCCTAAAAAGGTTTAAGATTTGACCTACTTTCCCTTCAGGCAAATGCGGGTTCAGTTCTTCTCAATCTTGTCGATCTTATTTGTGTGAATATGAGGATAAGCCAGACGGATATAAATACGTGACATTGACTAAAGTAGCCCTATAGCTTCTTTGATGCTGACTGACAGCTCACATCTGACAAATTTGAAAAGTTACCAGACTAAATTATGTATTCCTACGCCAAACCATATGATCTGCAACATGTGTTTAGCAGCTGTCACTTCTGACGGTCAAAATTTAGGTATATACCTAAATGTTGACTGTCAGAAGTCAGCTATGATCTGTCAGTCAGCACCAAAGAAGCCATGGGGCTACTGTATGTATATATATATATATATATATATATATATATACATATATATATATATATATACCCTGTTCAGGGTCGGGAGGATGGTATGAAAGTCATTTTTCCCTATCAGAATTCTTACCATGGATGGGGTCAAAAACAATACAAACCTATTTACGGTGTCGGATCTTTAACAATATAAATACTTTAACAAATCACTGGAAGTGGCCAGAGAAGGGGTCGGCGACCATACCAACAGGGATTTTGCAAAACCGCTGACTTACACGCTTGGTTGAAAGAAGCCAGTGGTGGGACTAAAAACCCCACGTCCAACCAGATCAATCGCAGCGGCAACACTGTCTACAGAAGCTATGAGGAGATTCGTTAGTGGACCACTTGACTGTGCTACGTGCAGGCAAACCTACACGAAGGACGGAGGGAACAGCTTGACTTGGCTCAATAGTAAATAAGTGGTAACAAAAGAAAGTATCGATATTTGACTCATTTCTAGTATTGGAGGAAATATATCGATACCCTACTCGTTTTGAAAGAAAAATATTGATAAAAGTAGGTATATGTATCGAAAGAATCAGTAGAAAATTTTATCTGCAAATTATATTATTTAAGCTGTTTTTTACGAACGAAAATTATGTTTATTCTCTCTTTAATCAGCCATCAGTGTGTGAGCTTAAAGGATACCTCTCAATAGCGGATTCATCTTTATAACGAATTGTTTAAATATTTCCGACAGAAAAAAAACAACCCATGGAATCTCAAGGCAGAACACTTTTCGAACTACGTACTTTCTTTCTAACGGGCATGAACACTGCTAGAGACGCATATTTATACCTAAAAACTCTTTTACCCTTCGTTAGCCCTTATTATGGTTACACTAGGACGCTGATTATAATAAAGAACCATAGTGTATGCTGCAAAAATAAGATTGACATTGTTCAGGCTAAACGGACTTTAGAAACAGCTTTTTTTTCTTTTTCTTTTCAAATAACGGACTTTTTTTAAAAATCTACGAATGTGCCCGATATCCAAAGATTTAACTATACGTAACTAAGACAAGTACACACATTATAAGTTCTATACCCAAACGGTTGTTTCTTTCGGTTCAGGGTTGGTTGTAAGAACTCATATGAATAAAAGTAGCGCGTAGAGAAGTATTTGTATCTAAAGGAAAATATCGATACTATTAAAGTATCCCAACTTTGTCCACACACACTTACTCTGTCGTAGCATTTTGTAATGTATTGATTTGGATTAATCTAAATTATGTAAAAAGTCATGGATGAAGGTAATTTTTCTTTAAAGTAATATTCAGTATCGTTATAATTTGGCTTGGCTCTATGAAGGGAATTTGTTTTATTTCTGTCTGAATCTGGGGATGATTCCCCCCTCACTCTGCATAGAAAATAATAATAAAAAATTAAACTAATTACTTAATGTTGTAAAGAATGGACGACTCTATATCTCCCTTGCCCTATCTCTTACACGACCTAGTCAATAACTCTTTCAACTTAGCTTTAATGTGCAGAAAAGTGGCTTAAAACAAAAAGTTTCCAATTAATTATATTACTAAGTTTAGTTTGATAGTGATAAAAATATTTGTATCAGAATACATAATTTTATATTAATAATAAAAATGGTAGGCCAATGTAACATTTTTACTAATTTTATTGTGACAGTGACTTTTAGTCTCATTGTGTCTCTTTTTTATGTTTTTTTTGTTTTTTGAACCGTGTTCAAATTACAAATTTGTTAGTCAAAATAATTGTGTTTTTCCAACTCTTCTTTATATTAATGTAATGTTGATTACAATTATTTGTATTAACTAGCAATATTAATAAAATTATTAGTTTATTAGTTAAAATAATAAAATTGATACTTGATGGAGCAATATGAAAAGCAGTCTCCCTCACCCCCCTCAACAGTACAGGCGTCACAGCTGTAAAGCCTAGAATTGACAGAGTGTACACTGGGAGGAAACAAACAAGGTAAGGTATTCGAAGAACACGAGACAAACCGCGGTATTTCCTGTTTACCATTCCACACAGCAACAAGTTCGGTCAAATAAGATTTGACCTCGGAAATAAATTTAACAAAATCTTCCACTATCTATCTATAGTGACATCACTTCCTCCCTATCCTGTTTTTTTTTTTACTACTAATAATAATAATAATAATATTTAACACCGCGTCTTACTACCCGTTTGGGTTATACGCTTTAAGTACTAATTACTCTAATGGATTAGGAATTGGGAAAGTTTTTAATTAGAGGAAGTGAACCCGCATTTGCGTGGAGGGAGAGTGGAAAACCATTTAGGAAAAACCACCCCCAGTTCACCCGACCGAGATTCGAACCTCGATCTCCCCGTCCTCAGCAGTCGAGCTCAACACGACAAGCGCGTTAGCCAACTACGCCACCGAGGCGGGTTTTTTACTAACAAAAGTAAACGTTATCAAACCAGCCATGTAATACAAACGAGGAGGTCGATATTCAAATCCCGCTCAGATACAAGCAATAATCGTTATAATAGAAGTAATTAATGACAAACAGTATTCATATATTCATACGTCAAGCCATTTGATCTGCAGCCATCACTTTTACTACCAATACCTATAAACATTTTGGCCTACTAATAATAAAGTAAAATGTTAACAATGTTGACAGCAAAAAATGATATTTGTATTTTCTCAAAAGTTTATTTCTACCAGAATCCTACTACAGTAAAACCTCTGATAACCGAAATAAAGGTGGCTGAACCCGTTTCGAGTAAGCATATTTTCGGATACGAAGAGTTAAAAGGTAAAAAAATATTTATATTAATAAATAACATATACAGTTACAGAAAAGTAGTTTTTGTGTATATGTATGTACATACAGTATTTAAATAAATAGTTATTCAATAACTCAAAGTTAAATACACAACAAAACTAAATTTGTCATTTTAACTTAAAAAGGTTTGAATTGTCTTATATAGGCTTAATATATTAACAAATAACGGTTTTACCGACGTGAAACCTTTATTTGGCAGTTCAGCTACTGAAAAAAAATACATTAACAATAATGTGGTTGCCGTTTCGGATATAGAACCTGTGGGAACGCGGATGAAGGCGTCAGTGTCGTCTAAATTGCCAGTGACAGGTCAGAGGTCGAATCCCAGCAAGGCTTACTAAAGTGTTTTACCTTTAAGGTTGTTTACTCTTTCTCTATCAAAAATGCTGCTACATTTCTTATTAATTGTACCTCCCTCATCTTCTCTCCTTCCCCTTAACTATTCAGACGCGGAGCAAGAGAAATAACTATAATACACAAAATGAATACAAGTTTAGTTAAAGTAATAGAAGAAGGGTGAATTATTATGAGTACAGTACTAGCAATCACCCAAGAAAAAATGAATTTGGTCGCTATCGAACCTCGATCTTTCATAGTTATTCTGGTGCAATGGCGCAAGCATTTCCGATGATAGATTTTGTTGTAAATACTAAATATTTCTCTGACACGACAAATTTAAAACATATTTACTATTAATCTTATTATAATAGTAAATCTTGTGTGAAAAATGCCAGTCTTGGCAGACGCGTTCAGTCGACGACCGTGGTTTAGTATAAGCAAAATGCTAACGGCCACTTGTGATGCCCGCGACTTAGAAATCAAAGGAAGAATAGTTTGAAGGGTCTCGGTAAACGAGAAATTGCCGAGATTTCAAACCTTTTCCTTAGGAGTTATGGCTCTATATTTTGAGATGTAGAAATGTGCAAAAATGTGATATTAGCTAATTTTCAATTACTTTTTAAACATAGACTAGGTTTAGATTTAGTCTTCCTGTAACAAATACGGTGATTTTTTTACAGGTGCACAACAGAAAATCGTAAGATATTTGAGAACTAGCAACGAGCTTTATTCTTTATATTGAGATACGTAATTTCATAGTTATCTTTCCCCTCTTTCTTATGGACATGTCAAAGAATGATTGTAGGTGAAGTTCGAAAGGGAATATACGCTTAGACAGAATATAGAAGAGTTGTAAAAAATGACACGGACCATTCTATTTAAAGCCGTGTGGAGTGAGAGCGATTGATACTCGCTGATCGAGGCGACAGTGACGGTCTATCACTGCAGTAGGTCCCGGACGCAAATATCCCGCCGCCACCATTGGTCCATGCGCAGTGATACCAGACCGAGAGGTGCAGTCAATGCCCCCAGGGAGTGTAGGAGAGGGGGGGGGGGATACAAATATCGTCTGCGCCAGGTCCCCGAGTGAAAGCTCTATAGGTTGCGTCACACCCGGCAACTGTGGCGGATCTCAAAATTGGTCCACCAGTGTCGACCCGCACTACGCAGCCCCAGCTATCTCCTTTCATCAACAGGTTACCCTAAATCATTACCTAGAATTTGGTCGGCCACAGTCCAATTTGGATAGGAAGGATCTTTTAGAAAGCATTAAATATAAATTAAACAAAATGTATATCATTTAATTATTTTATTTTTTTCATTTATTTAAGGTATTTAACATGCACTTTTCAAACCGACTGGTTATATATCATCAAACGAACTTAAATCTAAAACAGACACTACACACAGCCCCGGCCGTGAAAGGAGAAACACACATTTCGACAATGATACATTTTTCGGCTATGCTGGGAATTTAACCCGGGACCCTTAGCTCAGCAGAGAAACACGCTACTGACTGAGCTAAGGTGTCTGACAATTATTTTAATGCAGTTAACATGACTTTCTTTAGGTATGAATACTTGAAAGAGCTGTTATTTGTTAGAAAAGACTCTTCCTAAGTAAACTGGACTGTAGGAACTGCTTTTTAAAATTTTGTGACCTAATGGAAACTTTCCAAACACTGGTTTGTACCAACAAAAGTCTTACAAATAAACTTAACCTAGAATAACAAGAAACAACCCAAGCATTAGGAATCGTAATGTCTTTAGTTAGTAATCTAAACCAACACACCGGTATTAGCTTGTTTAAAACTTATTCTAGAATGTAAGTATGTTCCTCACGGCTGGGGGCCAGCTTTCATAAGAAATTAATAACCTGCCTTTATGAATTTATAATACACGCTTGTCCAACACCCTGACTCGGTAACGTGTCTACCTGTTGAGCTAGACGTGCTAGGTTCGATTCCCGACATTGCTGAAAAGTTTATTTCACCGTGACAAATTAACAGCTGGAGGTATGAGTGTTTTTATTTTTTTAAGGATCGCGTCTTACTATCCGTTCAGGTTATATGTCTATGTAATAATTAAACTAATGTACTAGGGATTAAGAAGGATTAATTATATAAATTGCGCCCGCATTTGCGTTGAGGGAGAGTGAAAAACAATTTTGGAGACCATGAGGCCACCGAACTGGGTGATTGGGTGTTGTATCTCTTCAATAATTATATTAGTTTATAAGTAGTGTGCTGACATAATCAGTCGTCAGCTCTATAAATTCTAGCACTTTAAATTAATACACCCGAGATTGTGTGTAAGAAGAGAGAAAACATTTTGAAGGGGGTGAAACAAAACCCTAGTTCACCCAGCCAGGATTCGAAAAGTGACTTACCCTGAGTCTAGGGTTGCCAGATTTTCAAAATTAAAAACCGGGACACATGTAGGCTAATGTATGAAGACATGTTATTAAAGTCACACAATTGATTAAAAATTTATTAAATTCTGTATATAACCTTCAAAATTACATACTAGAAAATAATAATCGCACAGTTCACCACGAAAAGACTGAGATAATCTTTGACCACACAGTGTTTAGAAAAAACAAAATATCTAAAGAAGTTTGGGTAGCGCTTCAACGATATGGTAGACATCAGTTAATACTTCTCTGAACTTGTGCAACTTTTAAAAAGTGTTTGTCATTTAAAACGTAGGAATAAAATCCAGAACAAGTCTTATTTTCATTGACTAAGGTCTAAAAAATCTCCCTCTGCTATGTTTAGTTCCATTAGGTTTCTTTTTTTTGTCCACTGAATGGTAATCAATGAAAATATTCGTTCCACATGCGCATTGTGTGCTGGAATACTGAAAAGGTACTGACATAACTTCATGTAATAGTGCCACTTTTGTTGGTTGGACATTTCACTCCACACTTTTTTGTTTTTCTCCAGTTCATTTTCTACAAATACCCGAATATTTGTTCGGTGTGTAAAAGGTTCAGTCATCCACTGTAACATTTTTTGGGTTTAAAACAACACATGTATCTTCAAGTTGTTGCCATGTTGGTAGACTATTGAGAAGCATCCACAAAAAAATATATTTCTGAATTTCATTCATCCAGCTCACCAGGTAATCATGACCAGTTTTATAAAATGTTCGTACTTCTACCAAAAAGGATTCAGCACATTCTGGTCAAACATCTTCTACGTTTAAATAAAAAAAATTTTTTTACACTGATGGAGAGAAAGTTGGCTTCAAATCGTTCTTTTAGGATATTTTCTGTTTCTTTAAGAGTTTTCAGAACTTCAATAATGTTTTTGTCACCCCCAGCGTGTAGTAGCGTGTGTACCAAATAAAAGTAAGTTTCATTTAAAGGAGAAGGAAAGAAATCCAACAACATTTTTGGAGGGTTTTCCGGTGAGATGAAGTATGTCTTTAAAGCTTCAAACAGTTTTAGAATTCTTTCAAAAGCACTTACCAAAAAGAGCCACCGTGTCTTAAACATCTGTTGCTAAAGTGTCTGCAGCAGTATGCCATGTACTACGTAAACTTCATTCACGGTAGGAATTACTCTAAGAAAGGTCTTTTTTCCTACCAATATCCTAGCATATAATATATTTCTGGTTGGGGAAAGGGCCTTTCAGAAAACAATTCCTACGCTGAACAGACTTTACCTAATGTGCAGGGCATCCAATACCCTACATGGCATCATTTAATGCAGATTTCAATTCTAAGAAAACATTGTTAATTCCCCCGAAGTTCAGGCCCACCAAAATTGGTATTGCAGCTATCATCACAAAATGCAATAAATTTATTCGTATTTAATCCATATGTTTTTAATGTGTTGATGCACAGTTCCACAATAGAATCAGATGTTTCATTTGGCAGCGAAACAACTCCCAACAACTTTACTTCCATTCCGTTCTTAGGTGTAAAGTACTGCGCAACACTAGGAAATATATTTTCGTTATTAGATTAGATGAGTATGTAGGAATTGCGTAGAAACTGGCTTCTTCTTTGATATCAGAGATAGCCGGTTTTACAGATTGGGGTGCAATTAATTTTTTATTACTATGTCTTCTTCATCTGTATCTTCTTTAAAAAAGAAAAGAAATAGCTACCTACAATTTTTGAAACAGATGGAATCTGCAATTTATGTTTTTAATTAGGAACGTGCTGTATAATGTCTGCTTTCCCACCATGAGAAATGCTGAATGTACAACTGCACAACTTGTATGTAGCTTCAGTGTCATTGCTTCTTCCAATGAAATCCTACTCCTTTGTGTACTCAATACTAAATGAACACAACTATTGCTGCGTCAGTACAGTAGTCCCCCCCAAATGCTAAATAGAATCCTGATACTGACTATTGTACTTCAGACGGTTCAGACCATAGAAAATAAATAAGTATAGAAAAGCCACTCTAATGTTGGGAAGTAGAACCACATCGCTAGCGCTCGCGGCGTTAGTGTCGCGAACTACAAGATTGGAAGCGGAACGTTACACTTGGAACACAACGCATTTTCTATTACGGAGTGTTAATTAATTAATCCTTGTATAAAATTCCACCAACTGTAACTAAATCTATTATTTTATAAATAAGACACATTATAAAATGCAAAATCTATCTACGCTCCTTCTTTAAAATAAACGACACTTTATTTATTATTGTATTTCTTAATTATTTTGATTATAATTTATCCTTACTAAAATTGATTATTTATAAATTGAAATTAATTAGAGTAAGTTACAAAATAGAAAAAATAAAAACTATCTCTCCTCTTAAAAAGGTACAATTATTATCAATTTATTTAATATGAATATATAAAGAAAAGTTTATTTTATTAAAAAGAGCATAAACTTTTTATTTTTGTGAGATACTTCTTAAAACGCATACTTTAATATTACTGTACATGCAATGTGAAACCTGAAAATAAGGGGGTGGCGGTCACTGTCAGTGTCTACTGCCTACTACAGGAAGAGATTATTGACTTGTTATTAATATCGAATCCCATTGCAAGTCTCCCTACCGATTGCCACGGGACGATTCGCGTAGATTATTCGCTAAAAATTACTCGAGTATTTTTACTAGATTCTTTTTAAAGAGAATCGCGTAATTAGTCGATTCTTAGAATTACTCGATTGTGCCCATCACTTACGTGACACGAGACAAGACCATGCGGCTAGTTTAGTTTAAGAGTCTAGAGGGGGAAGAGAGACCTATAGTTTGATTCCAGAAACCCCCTCAGAGTGAAGACCACTGATCTCAGCACGTCCAGCATGCAATAATAACCTATGTTATTTCAATTACATTAGTTTGATGAATTTACATTAGTATTCAAATTTTGAAATCTAATTATTTTAACATAATTTAATTTTAATTTTTCTAAAATAAGGGACAATCAGGTGTCCCGACGATATCTTTCAGGACACTGGTAAAAAAGGAACAACCCCGTATATACGGGACGTCTGGCAATCCTACTTGAGTACCACTTCACTAGCAAACCAGACTAGACGAAACCGACGCCTTTGTCCACGTATATACTGGTGCAAGTAAATAGTTTTAAATACATGCTTTCATTTTATGTTTGCGTTTCCTTTGGAGATAAATTTCTGCGCGATAGCATTCAAGCGAACATTTTGACATTCATGATCTGTTTTAAAAAGTCTGGTCAGATTGAGTAATCAATTTACTCTAGGCACCGCTGAGTTTTTTGAGAATGTAAGTTATCTTGTTTTGGTAGGAATTACATTTAGTACTGACCGAAATATTAAACAACTAGGACAGCTCTACAGTATCAGATCAAACCCTTTTCCCTCCCCTGATGTAAAATCCTCAATACACGAGAGGGGGTGTAGACAGGCAGACGCCAGTCCACCTCCCTTACTGCCATGTTATAATAACCCCCATTCCTAATCAACCATCGCCCCTACAATCCGCCGATACGATCCCTCAACCACCCTCGGCAACCTTAGGTACACTGCATATCAGCTCCCTAGAGAGGAACAATCGTCAAGCCACAGTACACTGCATGTCAGCTCTCCAGAGAGGAACAATCGTCAAGCCACAGTAC
>CABEEJ010006639.1:26627-37960 GCA_901482245.1 Timema douglasi | reverse complement strand
AAGAATAAGAATTTAATAACGGCCATAAGCTACTTCAAGGAGTTTAATTACTTTTTTTGTTAAATCTACATGGCTATCTATTTTTAACAGGTTTTCATTTTAAATACAAATTAATCAGATGTTATATATTTTTTATGGAAGAAAAAAGAAATATCCCAAATAAAAGTATACAATAATAAATAGCTACGCGTGACTGAAATTTCCGATTTTATCAAACTTTAAATGTTTATTAAAAACTCGACATTTTTCTATTTCACTAAAACTAGACTACTATCAACTGTCTACGTTAATTTTTTGTTCTCTACCAGAAATGTTTCTGGCTGGTTATTAAGTAATCCCCCAGCCCAAGCTCCGGCAAAGGACGACCAAACTTTAGTTATACTTTATTATTTAGAAAGCATTGTAAGCTAATCGCTATTTTTTCCCCCCTTCGAGACTACGACGTTGCATCGGGCTATATAGTTTTATTCATATTATATAGCTAAGATAGATTTATACACTAGAACCTGGTTAATCCAAACTAATTGTGACCGGTGCTTGTTCAGATTAACCGGGTAAATACAGAGATACAGTAGTTTCACGAATTTTAAATTACAGTCGAACGAGTTTAATCAAATTGTAATTTATTTAAATGATATATAGCACGTGATATGTTCTGTAATTATCTTTAGTTACAAGAAAACCCGCTGTGTCGACTACAACATGTAAATATTAAGCATCTATTTGCAGATATCACTGTTTCTTAACATTCTCTTTTAGCTTTGAGTTTGTTTGTTAACCAATAAAATATATTTTATTTTACCTATTTTTTCCCCCCCGTTTTCCGAAGAGTGTGTTCGGATTATCTGGAATGTAGGGTGTTTGATCTAACGAGTTCTTACTGTATATATAGACCATATATATAGTACCACGTCTTAATACCTGTTAGGGTTGCACGCATATGTTCTGTACTAGTTATTATTATTATTATTATTATTATTATTATTATTATTATTAGCATCACGTCTTACTACCCGTCCGGATAATAAGCTCTTACGCTAATATGTAATGGTAGGGGGATTGTGAGATGAAATGGAGGACCTGCAGGTTTAACTTGAGATCCGAACCACGGTGGAGGCCTGGCATTCCTCTCATTCACAAGTTGTGATTAATGCACGTCTTGTCAGAGGTGAAGGAAGGGTTTGGCAATCAAATAAATCTGTGCCGAGACCGTGAATTGAACGCCAGACCCCTAGCACAGAAGTCCAACACCTTACGCCTAGACCGCCTGGTCACCCTGTACTAGTTACGCTAATGAGTTTAAACTGAGGAAGATTGAATTTAGATTAAGTGTAACAACACAATCGTGGAGGAGAGTGGAAAACAATTGAAGAAAAACCACTCAATCGGGATTGAAACCTCGATCTCCCCGTCATCGACAGCCAAGTCTATTGCGAGAGTGACGCCTTAGACCATGTGGCCAGCGAAGTGGATAGATTGATATCCAGATGTTATAGGAGCCTCGAGATCAAATCGTGGTTTTGATTCTAGCCCTAAAAATTAAGGGTAGTTTACTAAAAACTAATTTTTGAAAATTTGAAATATTTTAAGAATGGCTTTAACAATTTTGTTCAGATATTTTACGCGATAAATAAGATTTTTTTTTAGATTTTCTATTTTTTTTAATGCGTTTAGTTGGTTTACAAAATAATTACTTTCAAAATTAGATCCTCTGTCCCACTCATTTGTTGGGTGTCTAAAAATGGAAGAGTAATTCTACAATTTCAGTAACGTCAACGTATCACACTCCCCACCGTGTAGAATGTGTCCGTTCCTCTTGTACAGTCATTGTATCGCACATGCTTGATAGTTTTTAGTAAATTCTGTTAATTTGTTTTTAGTGTAGTGACTTTTGTTCTAAGTGTTCCTTAACTCACAACTTCAAAGTATAGTCCGAGCTCTCGGTTATCCGAGGTAGTCTCTGTCGTGTACATGTCGGATTATCGAGAGGCTACTGTATTCATAATATATTTTAAAAGTTACAGCTACAGACCATAGGGATTGACGTAAGAACATGTACTGTACAAGTGTATCTACTGAATTTTGTGGCGTGTAAAATAACCCTGGGAGGTATGTGAAAATACCTTTCCCCGCAAAATTGGTAGGACCTTTTGCTCTCGCTTATAGAATTTCTTGTGCGCTGAAAGGCCATTGATATAATAGGTCGGGTCAGAAAGTGCGCGTTAAATACCTGAAATAAACAAATACCTATAGGTCCTATTATAATTGGACTGTAGCAGCTGTTATATCTGTCAGATAAGGTCCTTACTATGTAAATTGGACTGTAGCAGCTATTATATTTGTTAGATAAGGTCCTTCTTATGAAAATTTGACTATATCAGCTATTTTATCTGTCGGCTAAGGTCCTTCCTATTATAATTGGACTGTAGCAGCTGTTATATCTGTCAGATAAGGTCCTTATTATGTAAATTGGACTGTAGCAGCTGTTATATTTGTCAGATAAGGTCCTTATTATGTAAATTGGACTGTAGCAGATGTTATATTTGTCAAATAAGGTCCTTCCTATGAAAATTGGATTGCAATCTGTCTCAGGGACGTGTTATTTTAGTCATAGTTCCTTCTCTACCCCCGCTACCCACACACCCACACACACACACACCCACCCACACACCTAACGTTCATTGTTTGCCTTTCTATATTGCAGTCATAACTCAGCACAAGCTCTCAGCGCAATCGAGGCGAGATGTCACCACTGATTTATCTTGGAAGGTTCTGGGTTCTTACTCCACAAAGAAGACACAGCGGAAAGATTGAGAGGAAGGGAGAGGAGGGTAAAAAGAAACATATGGGAAGATTTGTGGCCCCGTACATATTGGACCTTTAGTTCCTTCCTCCTTTCGGTTGCTTTCTCTCCGGACTCTACTTACATTTATCAACAGCGTATTATATGTGTGTAGGCCTACATATACTTATCAAAGGTACAAGGGAAAAAAGGGGAAGTCATATTTTAATTAAAATTGAGTTAGTGCTCTCATCTATTAGACAATCGTGAGACCTTTCAAATGCACTTTATATTATGGTTAAAAGAGGACTCTGTCATATTTAAATTAATTTAAAAGGAAGTATTTATTTTCTGTGGTCCTTATGGAGTTTTAGATAAAAAAAAGTCTTAGTCCTGGATAATGTGTTTCATGTGACTTTCCTCCTTCTAGCCCCCTGTACCTTTTATATGTGCTAGTATGTGTGTAGAACAGGTGTCAACAGCCAGTAGATCTCACGTTCTATTTTCAGTCGATCTCGTAAGAAAATTACATCGTTATTAAAAGTAGATCTTTGAGTCTTCTAAGCTCGCAAATAAATCAAGTACTTTCAAATAATACTCCAGTGAAACCAAATTAACAATGATCTTTCATGATAAGAAAATGAAATAGCTTAGTATAAAAATACACAGTTTATTATATATATATATATATATATAGCACCACGTCTTGCTATCCGTTTGGGTTATACGCTTATGTACTAATTACGATAATGGCTTTAGGGATTATGGAAGTTATATTTATAGGAAGTGTACCCGCATTTACGTGGAGGTAAAATGGAAAACCATTTTGGAAAAATCACCCTCAGTACACCCAACCGAGATTTGAACCTTGATCTCCCCGTCATTGGCAGTCTAGTCTACTGCGATAGTAGCGCGTTAGACCACGCGGACACTAAGGCGAGTTATCTATATTGTTTTCTATAAAGATGACGACATAAGTCTTTTTTTAGGAAATAATAAATTTAAGAAATAAATAAAATGCACAGACAAAAAAAAAGCAACGTAGTGTGAAGAAATGATTAATTATCGCGGGACTTTTGATATGTTTATATAAGAAGACCTGGGGTTAAAACTGTTGCTGGCCCGTGATGTAGGGCATGTAAGTTTACCTCAGAGAAAAAAAACACAATAATTCTATTAACTAATCACAATAAACACTCTTCTTATTATATACATTTTAAACAAAACTATTCGAGACATTTTCGAAAAATTCACACCGTAAAGGTCAGGGTCAAAATAACTACATACTTGATCACGCCGCTCCCATAATGGGTAGACAAGAAACTGTGCTTATAGCTAAAAAAAACAGCTCCGTATTTAATCATCCTCACTAATTTTCTCCACACTTCCTATCCTTGCATGCTCACCTCACTTCAACAACATCCATACACCAAGTCATTTATGCTCTTTTATTATTGAAACTCTTCCAATAATAATTCCCAAAAGTGTTCGAAGGGTGACGAGTATTACATATTTTGACTTCTCGCTTCTTCTACCCCCGCCCATTGGTGCGTTGCGTGGAGATGCGTCGTCACATGGTTGCTCTCAGAGTCGACTGATTGCAACGCCACGCACATTTGATTACATGTAAGTTTCCCTGGCGGAAGAAATTCTCCTCGCCACTCAACGCATCAATGGGTGAGCACCTTTTTAACGTTTCTCTTTTTTACACATTCATCTACAACATTTAGCCAAGTCTTACATGACCCACCCCTTTCTTTTGAGCCACACACACTCTACCTTCATATGTTTTACTCGTCACTTGATCCACACTCATCCTCTCAACATGCCCAAACCAACGTAAGACACTTCACATTGAATAATTGAATTCCCTTTCAAACCACACTCCTTAAGCACCCATTCATTACCGACTGTCCATACGAGTTTGTCCACACATGTTTCTAGGATATCTCATTCCAACAGCATTAACCTTGCTCTTGTGTTTCTCCTAACAAACCCACGCTTCACATCCGTAGAACAATGTTGGCGTCAACACACTGCCATCTTTTCCTCTTTCGATACTTCATTCTTTGCAATGGTCCACACACATCCAACTACTCTCCGAGATCCAGTCACCCGTCTGTCGAGTTCACCATCCATCAAAATAAATAATGTATAAATAGCAAGTTTGAACAAAACATATCAAACCGTTTCAAATATAATATATGGTTAGGGACAATCAGACGTAGTAAGATACAGAACTGTAAAACCTACTTTATTGGGTTTGGGATGACATGAAACGTAGAGATTCGTCATAACCTGGAGGTCGGGAATGTTCACGATTGTACGAGAAATTACGAAACAGTTTGATTGATATATTATCTATCTATTTATTCGAGGTATTTAACGAGCACTTTCTGAACCGACTGATCACATCAGCAGACGGTAACTTTTATGAGCGAGAGTGAAAGAAATTACGCATTTTGTCGGGAAAGGTATTTTCACATACCTTTCGGGGTTCTTTTACACGTCACAATCGACATGGGAAGTTGTGCTACGTATTTTTATCGCTCAAGAAATATCCGTCGACCCGGCTGGGTTTGAACCCACCAACATCATGTCCTGATGCTATCACTTTACCCCAAGACCACCGAAGCCGACCTGATCTAACCTATAGGGTAAGGAACTTTTCTGATTGTCACAAAATATACAAAACCATTTTCATATATTCATACTTTAAGTCATGTGATCTTCAGCTGTCACTTTTGATATATATTATCAATATCTTTAAAATTACCATAATAATATATTAAAATTAATCTTTTCCCTGTTGATCGCAAAAAAAAAGTTTGTATTTTCTAAAATTTTATTTTTACAAGAATATATTACACAAATTATATGATATATGTATATGGCTTATAGTATACCAGCTGATGACACCTTCTTCCACTGACGAGTGTAAACACCCGTTCTACTATTTGCTCCTGCACACCATTAGCTTGCTTATTTAAAAATTACTTTTTTCTTGTTTTCTATTCTAGATACTTGAACAGACTTTATTTTTTAAACTACATCCTGGCGGGGTCAAACAAATGTTAAACGGTTTATGACCTCTCAAGGAGTTGAAGGTGTTTCTGTACATCCTTGTTTAAATTCCCATCACTTCTAATCCTGGGACACAAAGAGAGATTAGAGAAACTGTTCAGTCGACAGCGGGCACTTAAAAAACCTATAAAATACCCATTTTACTGCATGTGGGTCTGCTGAACGCACCCTTCCAAGCCTAGAGATATAAAAACGATGACAGATACATTAAAATAAAATGTTATGACCACTTTATTTCAATCCTTGAGACTCCTAGAGAAGGATCCTAGAGACCTACACCTTTGTCACTTTATCTCTACATAAACACTTTACGTCTCGGTTCTGATTTGTGTCCGTCGGGCGTACGTATATTTTAATCTTCAATCGAAGAATTTTTCTTTTGCGCTGCTTTTGTGGAAAGGTTATAATGTACATTGACACCAACACCAGGTCTACGGGGGAGAGAGGGGGGGCTCAAAATGCTACAGCCCAATTTTCTAGTAAGGACCTTCAAACACTTTTTTTCGGCGAATATTGATATAATTTTACTTTATATTTAGTTATTTTATAGTTATTAAAAATATCTATCAACAGACACAGCTACATCTCACATGACTTGACGTATGAATACATGAAATCCACTTTGGTGGTCACGAGGTCTAACGTGCTTCTCACTGCCGATGATGGATGATGGGCATTTCGAGGTTCGTTAATCACGCTCAGGTATACTGAGGATGGTTTTCCCTAAATGATGTTCCAATCAAATTCGTGTACACTTCATCTAAATTTAACCTTTTTTCAATCTTGACACATTAACTTAATTAGTACATATGCGCTCAACCCGAACGGTGCTAAAATAGAATATCGAAAAATCCCTCCCTAATTATGAATGGGGTCTATCCGTCGTCAAGTGTGATGAATCCCATAGCTTGCCGATAACGTGGCCTTCTGTCTCCATGACAGCATAGCACACACCCCACGTGTGCACGCCATACGCCTGCTGCACATCCTCCTTGACCTCGGTGTGCATCACGTTCGGAGGCTAAATTTAAGAGCGTTCATCAGATACTTCATTCACGGTAGGAGTTTACCTCTGAAAGGTCTTTTTTCCTACCAATATCCTACTATATAATAGATTTCTGGTAGGGAAAAAGGCCTTTCAGAGGTAAACTCCTACCGTGAACGAACTTTTTTTTTTTTTTAGCAGGTCCAACTAGACTCCCGGCTCGCGCGAGGTCTGGGAGTAAAAGGGAAAAGAAAGAACCTACGATTTGTCAGAAATGTGTGCAGTGCATTCGTATTTGAATGGTTACTCGACATTTTCCGCGGTGTCGATGGGGGACAAAGCGACAAACTTTCTTGTTAATAGCTACAATATGTCCCTGTTAAGACAGAATTAAGATTTGTGTACAGTGCTTCTCTGTGAAGTCATTTTAAAATGGTCAAAAACTGACTTATCAATGCGGTTTTATCCAAATATCATTTAATATCTCAACAATGCTCAGTACTAGGAGCTTCTATTAACTCTTAATCTCCATTAATGTTTAGTCAGAAATGATCCACGTGCAATAGTGTTGGTGTGAATTTACTATTGCTTGCTGACTGTATCACAGAGTTGATGGGCATGTGATTTACGCTCTTGACTGTATCTCAGAGTTTATTGGCGTGTGATGCACGCTCTTGACTGTATCTAAGAATTTATTGGCGTGTGTTGTACTCTGCGTGTGTCACGCCCACCGGATCTCTTGGACCCTGACCAAGGTACAGAACTCCGAGCCACTGGTTCCGGTCGGTAACATAACCCGCTCAGTCGCGTCCCGCAAGAGGGACAGTGGGTAACGTGCAGGTCAGTTTTCATAAGAAGGGCCATTTGTACATTAAAAAACGCCATGGTGTCATTCAGTAATCGAGCCATACCTACCAAGCGACCGCTGTATTTTTAAGAAGATAGTACCATCTTCGACGAATAAAGGGTGCCATGTGGTCAGCACAGCCGTTAATCTCAGATTTCTAGACCAGAGCTTACTTTTTCGTTCAAGTAGCTCCTCACTTGTTTTCACGAGGCTGAGTTGAACCCGTTCCTGACTCAATGTATTATAGAACAATCTGGAAGCGCTGGGGATCAAACCTGGGTACTCTGCATCTGTAGCCAGGAACTGTGACCACTAGACCAACTTGTCTATATATTAACAAAATTAAGAGTTTGTTTGTCTCTCACGAGCGTTGCACGATATCTAGCACACGCAGAAAGCTGAAATTTAAAAATTATTATCCCCTGTATACAACAAACATATTCACCTGGATGGTGGAATTTTAAATTTCTATTCGATTTTTTTAAATTACTTTAAAACCGTGTTGGAATCAAAAAGACCACAGCCAACTCAAAACTTAAAAAGGCATCTTTTTTAGCACCCCGTCTTACTACCCTTTTTGGGTTATATACTTATGTAATAAATACGCTAATTGTTTTATGGATTAGGAAGGTTATATTTGTAGGAAGTGTACCCGCATTAGGGTGAAGGGAGAGTGGTAAACCGTTTTGGGAAAACCACCCTCACTACATCCAACCGGAATTTGCGCCCCAATCTCGTCGTCAGCTGCATTCCAGCTTATTGTGAAAGTGACGCTTTGGAGCAGGATTTTTAAGAGGGTTACGGGGTATGGGAGCCAAATAATGGGGGTATGGGAGCCAAATAATGGGGGTATGGGAGCCAAATAATGGGGGTATGGGAGCCAAATAATGGGGGTATGGGAGCCAAATAATGGGGGTATGGGAGCCAAATAATGGGGGTATGGGAGCCAAATAATGGGGGTATGGGAGCCAAATAATGGGGGCATGAGAGCCAAATAATGGGGGTGTGGGAGCCAAATAATGGGAGCATGAGAGCCAAATAATGAGGGCATGAGAGCCAAATAATGGACGTGTGAGAGCCAAATAATGGGGGCATGGGAGCCAAATAATGGGGGTGTGGGAGCCAAATAATAGGGGCATGAGAGCCAAATAATGGAGGTGTGAGAGCCAAATAATGGGGGTATGGGAGCCATATAATGGGGGTATGGGAGCCAAATAATGGGGGTATGGGAGCCAAATAATGGGGGTATGGCAGCCAAATAATGGGGGTGTGGGAGCCAAATAATGGGGGCATGAGAGCCAAATAATGGGGGTGTGGGAGCCAAATAATGGGGATGTGTAAAGTAAAACTAAGATATTGACATATTTTGAAGTCATACTGGTGCCTAATAGGACTGGCTATGATGATGATAATGATGATAATGATGATGATGATGATGATGATGATGGTGATTTAGATAGTCTGGCTAAGCAGGTAGGGGACATATTGGCCAATCTATTGGGGGTTTGTAATAGTAAATTTAAAAAAAATCCTACAGCTGTATTTGATCCTATGTTGACCGTATAGAAATAGATTTTTTTGCAATATTTGAGATTCCATCCCTTCCACGTTCATACGATGAGATAAGACAAACAAAGTCATTTAAAAGGATTATATAAATAATATTATATTATAATAAATTAAATACTTTTATAGTTATTCAAAATCTAAAAAATTATCCGATTCTTTTTTTAAAGTACATTTAATATTATTGTGATCCCAATAATCCATTGATAGCCTCCTTCGCTAAATGAACTTATTTTGGACAAAAATCTGTTTATTGTTTTTTTTTTATATTCATTATAAAACGCCAGAAAATTACTTTTGTAATTTAAGTATTATGTTTGTTTTTTATTCTGATCTCTGGTGCTTTCATGTGTGAAGTTTTCGTATTTGGTAAGAAATTACTAAGCTTTCTCTTTGTGGGTTTGCACATGTCAGCTTCATACACAGAGCAAAGTTCGCCTCACTGATCTGACTTAGTACAAGTTGGTACAGTCGGTACAACACCAACTTTGTCGTGTCAAAGAAACATACTACCCTCTCCAGTGTTCGAACAGTCTAAGGCAGCGGTTTGCAGACTTACTAACATGAGGACCAAATGAAAGGGGGTAAAACTGGCAGGCCAAAGATTTGTATTTATTAATTTTTCTTCAATACTCATTTTTTTAAATGATAGTAGCACATACATTTTTTACTTTACATCCATCACTGTTTCCAGGCTGTAGTCAGTTTTTTATTCAAGCCATAATTTTCCACTACCGGATTTAGGCCTGTCAAAGCTTCATATGCATTATAATCTATCTTAAGACTAGAACAGGCACAACATCCAGTCCCCAGCTGTTAATTCATCACTGTGAAAAGGTAAACCCACATTTCACCAATGATAATCTTTTCGGCCATGCTGGGAATCGAACCCAGGACCCCTAACTCAGCAGACAGAAACACTACCGTCTGAGCTAAGGTGATATAATAGACTAACATGAATAATTTTAAATACATTTAGAATACAAAACAATCATAAATAAAAGGTCTTAGTGACTTAATTTTTTAATTTTATTCATAATGTTTGTATCACAGGGTGTGTGTGAGATTAATGAAACTATTAGGAGGTTATTATCTAGAGAGAAGACATATGTTTATCAGTAATATGGTTTATAAGATCACTTTTCCTAAGTTTCATCGTTGTAAACACTTGTTCGCATGAATATGAGGATCCAAACATTGTAATATTTTTTGGGTATGATTAACCCAGTTTAGGAATGATGGATTAAATAACCAAATTATTATAATTGTTAGTTACGGTTATAGCCACCTCCAAATATCATGTTATTTAAGATGAAATATGACACTTGGACACGGGATTCCAACCCTAGGCCTTTGGCTGAGTACGCCAATGCTTTAACCACTGAGGTATCAAAGAATCATCCCATGTCCAGAGTCAGTATCCACTCATATTTTAAGGAAGAGTCTGTGATGGATGTGGAGGAATCGTCATCTACATATGAGCGATCCATTAAGAGCTATCAGATAGCGCCCCCATCTTTGACTTGGTAGTTGGCTTTTTGCTGTCAATAGTACAATTACAACTGTACTAATGCACATATCATTATGAATTAAATAGCCAAGCTATTATATTTGTCAGTTACGGCTATAGCTGCTCAGTAGTTAGAGCAGAGCTCCCCAACCTTTTTGTACCTCAGACCACATTCAAAACTAACGGTAGTGCGGCGGGCACCAATTACTTTTTCAAGGTAAATTTACTAACTCCAGCCAGGCCTACAGGTCAGCCTCGACCCTTTACAAACGACCGGTCAACTGCCATGTTAAGTTTCCAACAGTGATTGTGACGTTACATGTGGTTGTGGGTAATACTCAAGGCCGTACTCATGGAGATAAGGGGGGTTCAACCCCCTCCAAGTTGGCAAAAAATACTGCTTTATTTACGGGTTTAACAATACCAAAATAAAGACACAAGGAGCTTGAAACTAAGGTGGTTTCGAGTAAAAGTACACTTTGTAAATGAGCCGGCAAAGAAAGAGGAATGAGAGGGGAGGATTGTAAAGAGGGGGGGGGGGGACTTTCAATCACAAACT
>CABEEJ010006639.1:5739-20250 GCA_901482245.1 Timema douglasi | reverse complement strand
GCCCTACACCCTTCTATTCACGTCCCTTGTTGGCTAACGGAGTGTAGACTGTACATTGGCCCCACACCCTTCTAGTCACGTCCCTTGTTGTCTAACAGATTGTAGACTGTACATTAGCCCCACACCCTTCTATTCACTTCCCTTGTTGGCTAACAGAGTGTAGACTGTACATTAGCCCTACACCCTTCTATTCACGTCCCTTGTTGGCTAACGGAGTGTAGACTGTACATTGGCCCCACACCCTTCTAGTCACGTCCCTTGTTGTCTAACAGAGTGTAGACTGTACATTGGCCCCACACCCTTCTATTCACGTCACTTCTGAGATGAAATAGCTTCCAAATTTTAATTCAGACTTCTGTAAAGAAGACTATTTTTTTCGATCTCGTTAGCAAAACGAAGTTCTGAAACTAATCCTTTTTATTTTTTGTGTGTATTTTTTTATTTGAAAAAAAAAAACCCTTTCTTTTACTACTACACAAAGAATTAAGTCGTAACAAGAGAAAAGAAAATGTTGACTGTAAAGAAAGAGGCCACAAGCGAGGATAATGAAGCCGGTCAGCGGAATAAAATGTTCCCTTGTGCTGATGAGAAGACAGGATTGGTAGATGGGAATATCAGGGGGCAAAAGAGGGTTAGGGGCGTAGACCTCGGTTCAAATTGTGTTTCCAAGCCTCCCCTACATTATTTTTTTTACTTTTTGTGGGTGTGAAAGTAATTTTCTAGTTTCATTGAAACTTCTAATGAGAAACTTTAAATGAGCTTTGTTAAAAAAAAGAGCCAAATCTTTGTTTTCAATATTCACAAAAGAGGCGCAGGTTTTTTTTAGTGAATAATTAATGTATATGTTGCTACTGATTTGGATTAATGGTTTTACGTTCTTTTACTAAAGTGACCCGGCCACAGACTGGAGACAGTTGATGATGATGATGACTAATTTTACTTTCTCATATGGAGAAAGTATAGTAATCCTGAAACTATTTTATCTCGAGACTATGATGGATCTTGACGAATTGTGTGCTCCTGAACTAAATACATTAGTCTTAAAGTTATTATATCTGCCCCTCTCTCTTTTCCTGTTTCTCTGTTTGTTAGTTCCTCCGTTCCTGCTCCTCTGTATGTCTGTTCCTGTGACTATGTATGCCTATTCTTGTTTCTCTACCTGTTTGTCCCTCTTTCAGTCTGTTCATCTGTATGTCTGTTCATCTTATGTCTGTTCCCATTTCAGTCTGTTCATCTTATGTATGTTCCTATTTCAGTCTGTTCATCTGTCTGCCTGTTCATCTTATGTCTGTTCTTATTTCAGTCTGTTCATCTGTCTGCCTGTTCATCTTATGTCTGTTCCCATTTCAGTCTGTTCATCTGTATGTCTGTTCATCTTATGCCTGTTCCTCTTTCAGTCTGTTCATCTGTATGTCTGTTCATCTTATGTCTGTTCCTCTTTCAGTCTGTTCATCTGTATGTCTGTTCATCTGTATGTCTGTTCATCTGTATGTCTGTTCATCTTATGTCTGTTCATCTGTCTGCCTGTTCAGTTTATGTCTGTTCCTCTTTCAGTCTGCTCCTTTGTATGTTAAATTCCCCGTCTGTCCGTTCCTCTGTATTTCTGTTCCTCCATTTGTTCCTCTTTTAGTCCGTTCCTTTGTATGTTAGTTCCACTGTTTATCCATTCCTCTATGTTTCTGTTCCTCCATTTGTTCCTCTCTCAGTCTGTTCCTTTGTGTGCCCGTCCCTCTGTATATCTGCCCCTCTGTATGTCTGTTCCTCTGTATGTTTGTTCATCTGTATTTCTCTTCCTCTTTCAGTCTGATCCTTTGTATGTCCGTTCCTCTGTATATCCACCCCTCTGTCTGTTTCTATGTATTTCTGTTCCTTTGTCTGCCTGTTCCTCTATATTTCTGTTCTTCTGTATATCATTCTATTCCTATTTCCACAGCCAAAAAGTTTGATATTTAGTTGCCATACGGTCCTACCTCAAGGTCAAATTGTGGTTTTTGAATCTAATTATAAAATTAAGGGTAGTTTACTTATAACTGATTTTAAAAAATGTTCCTAGCTACAATAGAATATGTGAGAAATATTGTGTCGTACCTTTACTAATTAGTGCAATTTATTTGCCATTCTGACCTTCACTGACAATTTTGTGGTCTAAGGTGTCGGACTCATAACAAACTGTATTGCTGGTTTCTGGTCTAGTGCATAGAGGGTGTTTTTTTCTGTTTTTACCGCTGCTTCGTAAATTCGGCAACACTTCTTCCAAATTCAAACAACATCATCACCATCACCATCACCATCAATGCAAATATGGAGATAGGACGGGTGAGTCGTAAAAGGTGAATCTAGGTAGGAAAGACCTCTTAGAAATATTATAAATGTTTTTGCTGTCAACATTGATCACATTTTACTTTATTATTATTATTATTTTATATTTGATGATTTTGCTATCAAAAGTGGCAGTTGCATATCACATGACTTGACGTCATAGCTGTCAGATAAGGTTCTCTGTATGAAAATTGGACTATAGTAACTTTTAAAGTTGTCAGATAAGGTCCTTACTATGAACATTGGACTGTAGTAGGTTTCTAGCTGTCATATAAGGCTCTTCCTATGAAAATTGTCAGTAGAAATTTCTCTAGTTGTCAGATAAGGCCCTTTCTATGAAAAATAGGCAATAGTAACTTTTCTAGCTGCCAGATAAGGCTTTTCCTATTAACATAATTTATAGCTGTCAGATAAGGCTCTTTCTATGAAAACTGAACCTTAGTTTTTGTTTGGGGCGCATTACAATTAGGCCACGTAAATATGTTATGATCTGCGTTTAAAAAGGATGGCGTTAGTCCCACATTACAATTTGACCACGTACACATTACAGCTGGTTCACCTTAACCTGTTATTAGACAAGGTTGTTCATAGACGTATAAATGTAAACTATAGAAATCTCTTCGTGTAGGGTCCCATTGATTGAATAATGGAAGGTTAGTTTATGTGAAGTAAAAGGGGCAACAAATTGCTTGTTTTGGAAAGTAACAAATTTTCTATAGCTCATGCTGCTAGCGATGGTAAAGTTCGCTGGAGATGTGCAAACAAAAAGTGTTCAGCCAAGGTGTACACGGACAACATAGACAGTAATGTTGTAATCGATGGTGATACAAATTATAATCACTAAGTTGTGAAAAATATAAATAGACAAGTTATAAGCAATGATGTAAAGCGAAGAACTAAGTAATATCTGTGTGAGAAACCATCGAAACTCATCCGTTATGAGTTGGCAAAACGTCGTACAAAAGATAATACAACGCATGATATTGTCTTCTTACGGAAGACATTTACGTGGCCAGGCGCAATGCTGTTCCGACGAATAAAGAGGTGCGTGCATCATAGCAGGCCCAACTCATCTCCCGGCTCACGCGGGGTACGGGAGCAAGAGGGAAAAGAAAACACCTACGATATGTCAGAAATGTGTGCAGTGCATTCGTATTTGAATGATTACGCGACATTTTCCACGGTGACAATGGGGGACAAAGCGACACAGTTTCTTGTTAATAGCTACAGAATGTCTCTGTTATGAGAGAATGAAAATTTGTGCACAGTGCTTATCTGTGAAGCCATTCTAAAATGGTCAAAAATGGCCCTTTCAATACAGTTTACATCCAAATATAATTTAGTTTGCAATGCTTAATACCAGGAACCTCAATCAACTTTTTATCTTCTTTAATGTTTGATCAGAAATGACCCACATGCACTGGTGATCGTGTAAATTTACTATTTATAGGCGGATGTATCACAGAGTTTATGGCATACGATGCACCCTCTTAAAGGCTATTGAAGGTGAGTGAAATTTTGTGGTAGAAGTTAAGTTCATTAAGGATATTCGTTAAATAAAATTGAGGTGGTAGCTAAAAGAAGGGCTCATACGTAAACATTGTGTTTGGAGATAAAAGGTGTAAGTTCAAAAGAAAGTATTATAATAATCATTACTAAAATCCATCGCGAGATAATGAAGAACCTTTTCGTTTTATAAGAGCCCCAACATAAAGAAAAAGTGTATTAGTCTGTCTGTCCCCATGTTTGTCTGTACTAGAACTTTTGTTGACTGTGACCCTATTTCTCAAATTAAGGGTAGTTAATTTTTACTTACTTGATTTCTATAGTTTGTTGTATTTTTTGTCTCATAACAGGTACACGTGGCCCAACTGTAATGTTATTAATTTTAATAGATCTATATATTTTATAATCCCCCTGGTCGATAAATGTGGCCCAATCCACCTATATTAGCTTATGGACTAATCGGTCTCGTGGCCCAATTGTAGTGCTCCGTTTGTTTGAACCTAACCCTTCCCTACACATGTGTTTAAAACCAAACTAGGACAAGTTCTGCTCTTAGATCCACGTATGACTAACCTCATGAAGTAATATCACATCTTATTTGGTATCCGCGACCATTTCTAGGTCAGGCAACAAGCTATCGCGCGCCTGTGTGTGTGTGTGTGTGTGTGTGTGTGTGTGTGCTCATAATGGACAGTCGAGGACAACATTATCATTCATGTACAGTGTGAACAAGTAAACATTGATAAATACCTCTAGATAGGAACCGATTCTATGGTGGGGATGTAGGGAACGTGAGATATGGTGAGTGTTTTGCAGTTTTTATAGAAAAATTTCTTTTTTTTTTGCCAAAATATATAAAATATTGTTTCAGTACAAACCTAAACTTTAATTTTCTTCACTTGTTGGCCATATTTTTTTTTAAAACACTTAGCTTTTATCACGTTACTTCTATCCCAACCTTAAGGGGGTTCCCCAGGTAGCTGTGATATAGCCATTCAGATGTTGCGCTTAGGTAAATATTTACAAAACCTTTAACATTCCGCGAGTTCGTTGTTTATTGGAATGAACACTATTTTATTTTCTATGACCCTCTATATATATATAATTAATTTAAACTTGTGAACAAAGTTTATAAGTTGACATTTTCTAATCTGAAAAGTACAAGAATCCACATATTTCTGTTGATCATTAAGAGCTAAATGTTCGGGAAACGAAAGGTAACTGTCATAGGAGCGTAGAATGGATCTATGTGGAGAGAATTATGGTATTTAATACAACACAAATTTTATTGTAATTTGTATTTTCTTCATCCCCTGTTTGTTCTCCTACTGCCGGACAGCTCCACCCAGGAACATTATAAACCCACTTGATTTCTGGAGTTTAAGAATTTATTATCGACTATTATATTCTAAAGTTTAGAGTTTGATACCCGCCTCGGTGGCGTAGTTGGCTAACGCGTGAGTCGTGTTGAGCTCGACCACCAAGGACGGGGAGATCAAGGTTCGAATCTCGGTCGGGTGATCTGGGGGTGGTTTTTCCTAAATGGTTTTCAACTCTCGCTCCACGCAAATGCGGGTTCACTTCCTCTAATTCAACCTTGCCGATTCCCAATCCATTAGAGTAATTAATACTTAAAGCGTACAACCCGAACGGGTAGTAAGACGTGGTGCTAAATATTATTATTATTATTTTACAGTTTGATGTCTGAAATCCACCGATATTCCTGTATTTTCTTTAGTTTTTTGGTGATATTTCCCTTTGTTTTGCAAGTGGATGGCAACCCTGTTCTAACCTCTTAACTATCATGTACTATCCCCGGACGCAGACCATGACACATCCCTCTTAACCTACCCAACATGGACTGCACTTTTAATAAATACATTATTTGACATAGATACCAAACAAGGACTCGTAGACCACGTGCGCCGTTTTAAAACGTCCCGTGGGTCTTTATCTCTCCACGCGAAAGTGGTCTTACAAAGAGAAATATAGAAGAAGAGCAGAGCGAGAGAGAGAGAGATGAGGAGATAGAAGCATTACTTCCTCTATGGCGATATGGGTCGGGCGAGGGGACAGCAACAGACTTGAAAGCCACGTATACATACTCCGTAGACGTAATGTCCTTAGTCCGTAAGGAAGGATGTAATGAGGTGGACTGGGTAGAACTAGGTCAAGATAAGGATAGAGTGTAGTGAGGTGGACTGGATAGAACTAGCTCAAGATAGGGATAGGTGTAATGAGGTTGACTGGGTAGAACTAGCTCAAGATAGAGATAGGTGTAATGAGGTTGACTGGTTAGAACTAGCTCAAGCTAAGGATAGGGTGTAGTGAGGTGGACCGGATAGAACTAGCTCAAGATAGGGATAGGTGTAATGAGGTTGACTGGTTAGAACTAGCTCAAGGATAGGGTGTAATGAGGTTGACTAGATATAACTAGCTCAAGCTAAGGATAGGGTGTAGTGAGGTGGACTGGATAGAACTAGCTCAAGATAGAGATAGGTGTAATGAGGTTGACTGGTTAGAACTAGCTCAAGGATAGGGTGTAATGAGGTTGACTAGATATAACTAGCTCAAGCTAAGGATAGGGTGTAGTGAGGTGGACCGGATAGAACTAGATCAAGATAGGGATAGGTGTAATGAGGTTGACTGGTTAGAACTAGCTCAAGATAGAGATAGGTGTAATGAGGTTGACTGGTTAGAACTAGCTCAAGCTAAGGATAGGGTGTAGTAAGGTGGACTGTATAGAGTAGATTATCTCATTTTCACTGACATTTTACACAAACATTAGAAATAGTAAGAATATATTTGGTATTTACTAACCAAATGCAGTGATTGTTTTTAAGGGTGTAAACAGATAATAACAAGAAATCTGATGTTCCCCTTCTTCTTTTTTTTTTATCATCAGAGCTGTCATTTCCCATAATGAGTTGTGCTGGACCGGAATCTCTACCTTCAGAAATATGGTGCCCTTAAGGCGAAAACTACGTCTTCCTTCGCTTCTGGAGTATATATCTGCAAACACCTAATGACGTGGTCGATTTTAGCGTTCTTCTTCTTAACTCTTATCCTATATCATTTTTATTTTGTATTATTACCTCCTACCCCTTATTCCGGGTTTTCTATTTTTTATAACTTTTTTACTTTTTACCATTCTCTTCTGTATCTCCCAACTTCCTCCCCTTCCCGTTTCCTACTTGTCCTTTTTTGAACCTTTCATTTTCTCATCCCTTCTCCCATTTCCTGTCTTACTCCACGAAGTCTTTATCTTTCCTTTTGTGTTTCCCGAGTTGAATTTCCGCTTCATTCTCTTTGATTGTTTCGTATGTGTTTTTGTTTTTTATGTTACGTTTTCTCCATCAGCCACGCTTTACCCCCTGACACGAAGGCGGACCTGAAATAGAGCTTGACAATCTGGAACATTACTGGAAATGTTTATTTTGAAATAATTTTTTTTACGTGAGAAAGGGGGGCGACTCTATGCATTTGTAAAAAAAAAGAAGCCATATTTATGGTATCACCAACTTCACTGTGCTTCTACTATTTTAATTAAATACTTACTATTTATTACATTTAACGTACACTTTATGATTTCATATCAACACATCACATCCCAATTAACTTAACCCAAGACAGCAGCGTTTAGTAACTAACACTCAGGAATCAAAACTAGCTTTAACTAATGTAATATCTGTGTTTGTTTATACTATTTTTGCTAGCAAAATTTTAGCAATTGAATTTACTAAAAATGTTTTCCAAATATCCTGCAGACATGTTTTGACACTTTGAAAGCAGATGCCAATTTTTTCGAGTGATAAAATATGTAACTGTATTTAATAGGCTAATTAAGATGGAATTTAAATCTTTTAATATATCAGGAAAGGCCAGACTTACCATGAACAGACTAGGTATACTAGGAAACTATAAACAAATGTAAGGTTTATTTTAGACAGCAGCTGATATCGAACCTGGATACTCCTAGACCTGTGGTTTGGCCTACTTGACCACTTAACCCAGACAGCAGGATTCTTCGAGTGTAATAGACTCTGTTTTACTTTTTTTTATAGTAATATGTTTAACACGCGTGTTATTACCATTAGCGAATGAACACTCTCTGGTGGTTACGTGGTCAAGGCATCATTCTCGAGAAAAGATCGGATTGCCAATGACGGGAAAGTAGGGGTTCGAATCCTGGTAGGGTGTGCTGAGGGTGAGTTTTTATAAATGGTTTCCCACTCTCCCTACACGCGAATGCGGGTGCACTTCCTCTAAATTAAGCCTTCTTAATCCCTAACACATTAATGTAATTTAGTACATGGGCGTATAGCCCGGACGGGTAGTAAGTAAGACGTGGTGTTAATAAAAGAAACGGAACATGGTATGATCGAGTCTCGGATAATCAAGACTAAATATATATATACACAGAGAAAGAGAGATTCCCGAATAATCGTGACTACATATATATAAAGTCTCAGATAATTGTGATTATATATATAGTCTTGGATAGTCGAGACGATGTATTTATAGAGTCTTGGATAGTCGAGACTATTTATATAGAAATCTTGGATAATCGAGACTATGTATTTAGAAAGTCTTGGATAGTCGAGACGATGTATTTATAGAGTCTTGGATAGTCGAGACTATATATTTGGAAAGTCTTGGATAATCCAGACTATGTATTTAGAAAGTCTTGGATAGTCGAGACGATGTATTTAGAAAGTCTCGAATAGTCGAGACTATGTAGTATCTCGGATAATCGAGACTATTTATACATTTACATGGCCAACCTGAACGGATACTAAAATGTGGTGAAACCTCTCCAACTGTTATACAGTTTTCTCTAGCCGCTTCCAAATCATGTCTAGGAAGGAGGTATTATAAAATACTAACAAGGCCATGTTTTATTTGAAGGGCTCCCCCCCCCCTCTAGTGTTTATAAACACTTCATTCTCACACATGAACGTATTACCAAGGGGAAAGGGGCGACCCACAAAAAAAAAAACAGGCAAGAAAGAGACTCTCTTTGGGCGATATTTCACTTCGGTCGAGTTGGTTTTATGAAGATTAATGGTGGCAAGAGGTTTTAGAGAGACTTCAAGGTTTCCCGAGACTTAAATTCTTGTTGTTTTCACACACCCGCGAAATATAGAGCGTTTTAAAGGATTTCCCACAACTATACCTCCTACCCGTAACAAAAATAAAAACACGTGGTAAGCTTCCTCCATCCATAAATCAACGACAAATCGTAAATATTATGTTTTTTTCCCCAGAATAATAAATATTTCCGGTGTCAACGAATGCAAGTTTATTTTAAGAGCCCGGATGAAATGGATTGGGCTTAGATCTGGACAAATAATTTAGCTACTATTTTATTTATCACCTTTTTTGTTTTGGAGAAAGAGAGAGAGCAAGTAAATAAGTTTTTAATCCCATTCCCCCAGTTCGTAGGTCCAGTAAATGGCGCAATGGCGCTACTGTGTATTGCTGGTTGCACATTTCCCGGGATTACGCACACACACCTTTTTATAATCGCCCCTTTGCGTTTGGTCGCTTGGAGCAAAAGTTACTTAACTCCAATTTTCGGAAAGTGAAATTGTTTGAAATCTATAAGCTGGAAGTGATCTTAGGTTACGGACACGTTGATATAGCATTGGTAGTTAGTATAGCATTGGCAACCTGATATATAATTGCCACGTTGATATAGCATTGGCACTTGCTGATAAAGGTTTGTCAGATTATCTTTGAAGTGTGATTTTGTAAACTTGTGAGACCAAGGTTCTATGTCTTTAAATTTGTTTAAATTACTTTCAAACTTTCCACCTCTTATTAACCGTTTAGGATAAACGCATATTTACTGTCTAATTAAGAAAATATAACTGAAAAGAAATGTACTTGCATTTGCCTCGAGAAAAAACTCTGTACATCTGAGCAACCAGAACCTATCCTATCACCGTAAAACCGGACAATACAAGGCTAACGCCCTTGTCCACACACCCACCGGTACGGGTAACAGCCCTTGGTGACTCTCCCCTTTCCCTGTGCTTTGGTACCCGCTAAAGCAATGCGCGTTAATTGATTACACAAATGGAATAGGGGTGAGGAAAGTAAAGTTTTAGATGAAATTTACCCACATTTGAGTGGAGAAATAAGAAACAACAGTCTCAGTACACCCGATTGGGGTTCAAACCCCGATCTTACCACCATTCATTCTATAATAACATGAGGCTGACGCGTTAGACTACACGACCATCAAATTAGATTCTCTTTTATTAAATTGTGGTTTTATTGGTAAGTTTAGTATACGGGACTCCCTAATTATGGTGAGCTCCTGAATTTTGTTTAGGACTGCATCTTACTACCCGTTCGGGTAATACGCTCATGTACTAATTACGCTAGTGGCTTAAGGAATTAGAAAGGTTATATTTCAAGGACATGTACCTGCATTTACGTATAGGGAGGGTGAAAAACCATTTAGTAAAACCACCCTCAGAACAACCGACTGATATTCGAACCCCGATATCTCCATCATTGGAGTCTAGTCTACTGCGAGAGTGACGCCCTAGACCATACAACCACCAAACCGGGCCAACTCCTGAATTAATCGTATTCTTCCCGCCAGTGCCCGTCATCCATAACTGTGGCTCTAAACTTGTGTTCTTAGTTCATTACTCTTCTCTCTATTATTCTAGCTCTCTTTCCCTCTATATTTATCCACTTCTTTCCTTTTCCTCTTTCACATTTGTTTCAGTAAGTACATTTGTAAACTCCCACACTTTTTTTTCCATAGTTTTCCTTTCTTAACTTATCTCCACACAGTTTGGGTTACAAAAGATTTTTTTTTATATTCATACTCATATTCTGTATGTTAATCCCCCCCCCCTCACCCCCACCCACTACAGACTTATGTCACGTTCGTGTAAAGAACTACACAACAAACTATGTAAATAAAAAATATATTATAATTTAGTTGTGTTTTTGGGTATTGTCGAGAGGAAACAGTGCACACATTGTGTGAGCTACAGCCCAATAACATAATGTTGACTTTTGTTTTATGTTTTAGAAAAAATAAAACTTAACACTTTGTTTTTTAATCCCCTGAAAACTAACACACACTTCCACAGTCCAAATTTTAAAAGAATAATTTATTAGAAAATATAAACTTTTTTGCTGTCAACATTGATAACATTTTATTATATTATTATTATTATTTTATAAGCATGGATAATATCTATCAAAAGTGACAGCTGCATATCACATGACTTGACGTATAAATACGTGAAAGTCTAAGAACTTATCTGGCCGTCAGATAAGGATCTTCTTACGAGCATCAAACTGTAGTTACTTTTCTATCTGTCCGGTCTAGGGGTAAGGTGTCAGACTTCTATGCTGGCGGCCGGGGTTCAATCCTCGGTCGCGGCAAAGATTTATCTGATTACCAAACTTTAAACTGTAGGTCCTCCATTTCATCTCACAATCACCCTACCATAACACATTAGCGTAAGTGCGTATAACCCGAACGGGTAGTAAGTCGCGGTGCTGCTAATAATAATAATAATAATAATAATAATAATAATAATAATTTTCTATCTGTCAAATAAGACTCTTATTATGAAAACTGGACTGTAGTAACTTTTCTAGTTGTGAGATAAAGTTCTTCCTATGAAAATTAGACACACACATACATGCTCTTGTTTGTAATATTACAGATAGTTTCTCCTTAACTCTTAAAGGTCAGGTTACTAACTTAATCCACTTCCATAGATCAGTCGCGTGTGTATTTGTTTATTAGGACTAGGGCTCTCGGAATCCCGACACGTCCGAAAAACATAGTTTTATATCCGACAATGGCTGACGTTGATTTCAATAAGTCTCGTTAACCGGACGTTCAAGTTAGGTTCGTGCGAAATTTCATCACAATCGGTGTGATGATGGTTTTTGTATGAAAGAGTAACAGACAACCACTCATTTTGATATACAGTATAACCTTTTTAATTCGAAGTCCAAGGAATATCTAAAAAAAATCCAAAATTCGAATTAACCATTTTCATAAGTATCTAGGCAGCTGGTAAAAAATAAATCAATAACCTCAAAATATGCTACATATACACACACACACACATGCTATATATGCTGTATAAAGCACGCATACACAATAAATACACACATACACAAAATAAGAAAGATTCAAACAAGATATAAAAACTTAAACTATCATGCAAACATTACAGACTAATCTGAATTGATGAAAGCCAAGCCAACTCATCCCCTATATTAGGCAACCCCCTCGCCGCCAGTGTAGAATTCCCGGCATTCTCCCTTCTCATTAGGTTAACTCCAACTTTATTTGACATTGGGGTGGTTTAATAAGAATCGTTAATGACGTTGTCTACTTGAAGATCTTGAAGCTATTTTGTGAAGCGGGTTGCATCTTAACTTGACGCACCTAAAGCACAATCACACTTAGACATCAATGAACAAAATAGAAATAGAAGGAAGAACTTGAGAAGTTCACCCTAAGAGGGCTCTTGTATTTCTACTAATAACCCTTTCCCTCTTCCTCTGACGAGAGTACACAATCACTTTAGTATCTGCGCCCTGATAACATTGACTTACTTTTAATTTCACCTTTTCCTTGTTTCCTATTCTAGGTAGACATCTGCTTCCATTGACATTTTTCTAATCCACATCCTGGCAGGAAGACTCCTACAGACAATTTTTGCGACCAAGACAAATAGCCTAAGCTGTAGAGGATTTATTAAAAGTACGTTTACAAAAGGAACGGTTTAAAGATTAAAAAATAATAATTGTGTGACACTGTAGGACTATATTTAGAATTATTTAAGAATTGATGGTATTTGTTTCAACGTTATATCTTTAAAACTCGCTTAATAGAACTTAAATTCATTAACATGGCTAATCCTATCTTGACCGGCCGTGACGTGACGTCACAGGTAGGCATCGTCCTTGAATTAAGTTTGAAATGAATATGAACTCGAAAAAAAATTAACAATTTATAGGCTTCGAACCATCCAAATATTTCCTTCTAAATTTGAAATATTATTTTATACCATTTACTTAGATATAAATTTCACAGGGAATCATGTCGGGTTCGAATTAGCTAAATTCTACCGTATTATTAGATTTCCCCTGATTCCAACGCATCATAACACAGTGTTTTGTTGCTTGTTCTATGGAAACAAAACAATAACGATATTATCTAGTGAGAGGAACGAATGATATCGGGCGATCCTTGTGACGTCACTGCGTTGCTAAGCAAGGTATTTCATTCTGTGACGGAATGTTTTTAGTTTTGTATCTGATGCAAGTCGCTATTCGTGTTTATCTTGTTTTACCAGGTTTACAATCAGAGTCGTGACTGTGAATATTATCTGGACAGACGGACATTAATATTCACGATGGAGAACTACGTACACATATCTCTACTTGGCTGTCAGGGTTGGTTATTTATGTATATAATTACCGCTTTGTTTATGATAAACATAATATCCCACATATGATAATCTGCAGGGTATGTTATTTTAGACTGTGCGTTGCATGACGTATTGCGGTGTTTCCCAAACTGTGTAATCCTACTTATTTATCAAAAATGAGTTCGTCTCTGTCTATTATGTTACACTTTCGCGCAAAAACCATTACACCGGCTGTGCTGAAATTTCGCATGAACCTAACTTGAACGTCCGATTAACATACAGACGCATAGAAATATACTTCCGTCATTTTATTTCAAGATGACGGCTACAAAGCACCATTTTTTGACATTTTTCTCACTTGTTAATCTTGTACTCAAAGATAATTTTAAAAAAAATCTCCTCAGTTTATCTAGTCTGTATTCGAAACACTGACCGGCCCGTCACCGTAAAACCAGAAGAAAGCGAGACTGACGCTTTAATCTCCGTGCCCACTGCCATACGATGGTTTTGTATCCGACAAAGGAAGGACTATTGTCACGTAATACTGTATAGCATGTTTAGCGTATCACCCTTCATTTACCCTGAAAATAAGCAAGCTTACTTTGATTTATTCCACTCTGGTGTGACTTATAAGATAGGGTCATAATTTAATTCGTCAAGGTAAGACATCAAGCTTACCTTGCTTTGTTCCACGATGGTGTGACTTATAAGATGGAGCCATAGTGTAAGATGTCAAGGTAATACATCAAGCTTACCTTGCTTTATTCCACTCTGGTGTGACTTATAATAAGGAAGGGCCATAATGTAATAGGTTATGGTAAGGTGTAAATAAAATGAATGTTTGACCATCGTGGGGTGGTTCCCAAACTACTATTCCCGACGGGGAGGGGCACTGCGGAGAAAGTGGTGGCGTATGGAGGTGAAGAGGGAGGGAAGAGTTGAGAAGACAGAAGGTGGTGGTCACTGGACCATGACGTCAGGCGTCGCTGGAATATCAACTACGCTAATGTCGGCGCTTTCCCCACGGTGCGCCCTGGTGAGCCCCTGGGAGGGTGTATACCGTAGTACCCCCAACCCTACCCTATTTCCCCTCCAGTACACACATAGGAAGGTTTGTAGTATCTTGTGAGCCGTTCCAGATTAGTATATCAACTTATTATTCGACTGGGTGGATCAGTTGAAGGTATTTATGGACAGACAAAAAACAGAATTTGTTTCTTAACTGTTTATTTTGGATAAGAGGAGTTGGGGGGGGGGG
>CABEEJ010006638.1:11509-30126 GCA_901482245.1 Timema douglasi | reverse complement strand
ATTATTATTATTATTAGTACCGCGTCTTACTACCCGTTCGGGTTATACGCACTTACGCTAATGTGTAATGGTAGGGTGATTGTGAGATGAAATGAAGGACCTACAGTTTAACGTGGAATCCGAACCACGATGGAGGTCTGGCATTCCCCACATTCACAAGATGTCTTGTCAGAGGTGAAGGAAGGGTTTGGTAATCAGATAAATTTATGCCGGGACTGGGGATTGAACCCCGGCCGCCAGCATAGAAGTCTGACACCTTACCCCTAGACCGCCAGGTCACCCAACATTAGCGACTCTCAACCAATGTTTGCGATACCAATCTTTTGCTAGCCGTCAATTACCCCTTGAGTTGAGGCGGTATCCCGTCTGTCGCACTGTCGTCACCGCTCGCAGTGCGTTGAACGCCACGCGTTCATTACTCGCAAATTACAGGAGCTCCCGTTGGTGAATATCGGTTCGTACAGTTACCATTTGGTCGTGAACCAATATTAATATTTGACCCTACCTATCTGCGTGAGAATTTATTTACAAAGATCAACTACATAACATCTCGTTACAGATCAACCTTATCTGAGGAGCATTTAAATTACGATTTTAACGATGGGAGATTTGAACTACGAAACCGAACTATGCGTAGTAACGAATTAAAATAATAGCTACAAACTTACCAAAAATATGTTTGTACACAATTATTACGCTATGTATATGGTTAGTAAGAAATAAATTGTATACATTTTTCTTTTTATCTTATGCATATAAGATTAATATCTTCGAGTTTTCTTCTTAATATGAAAAACCTCATATATTTACTTTCTGGCCCTTATCGGAAAAAGTTTGCAGACGCCTGGATTAAAATAGACAAAGGGTGACCTGGCGGTCTAGGGGTAAGGTGTCAGACTTCTGTGCTGGAGGTCCGGGGTTCAATCCTCGGTCCCAGCAAAGATTTATCTGATTACCAAACCCTTCCTTCACCTCTGACAAGACATCTTGTGAATGTGAGGAATGCCAGGCCTCCACCGTGGTTCGGATCCTACGTTAAATTGTAGGTCCTCCATTTCATCTTACAATCACCCTACCATTACACATTAGCGTAAGTGCGTATAACCCTAACGGGTAGTAAGACGCGGTGCTAATAATAATAATAATAAAATAGATAAAGGGAATAAGACTTTTTACTATTAATTAATTATGTAATAGCCCTACCCTAAATTGGGGTGTTTGTTTAAACTAACATTATAAGGGTTGGAAGTTGGGAGTGACAGAACTGGTCTGGTTAGCTGGTTTTGATTAGTTAATAAACCACAGGGCAAAAGAGCTGCTGACAATCCAAAATATTGCGTCAGAATTGTTCTGGGCAACCAGGCCGACATGCAGTATATTATGGTTCTGTTTTAGAGCTATCAGGGCTGACAAAATAATATCTATACTAAGGGGTTCCACTGCCCGTTTGTGAGGCTGCGGGGGGATAGAACAACAAGCTATCAGGTACTTGTGCTGGCAAAAACCGTGCCCAAGGTACCGGGGTTCATATCCCTGTAGGACCTCAGTCAGGCCATCGGTTAAGCATTTCTTACCAAACCTGTTCTGTCGCGGGATACTAAGTCAAGTCTTTATATCTCTTTTTGGAAACTTCTGTCATCACATTTTGTAGTAGTTTGTAGTGCTATAATAAACCCTAAAAACCAGAGCCGTCTATAAGTTATGAGCACACACACACACACACACACATATATATATATCCATCGTCCCCATCCTTCACCTTAAGTTAAGGCGTAGACATTAGAAGGGTATTTTGGAGGAACTGCACTTGCATTAGCTTTTAGAAGTGGATGTAAAATCTAAAGTGAAAAATAACATATGAAAGAGACACCACCCACCATCAATGCAACCATTAGAGATTCAAACTTCGACCTCCCTGTCGCCAGAAAACCAAACTAGGTGGGCTTGACGTCCAGTCCGTTCGCCAAACGACGCGGTTCCTACTAAAACAATACTCAAAAGTTACCATGCGGTATTTTTGCTTTTAGGGATTGTAAAATATTTGTATCCTTTAAGGAACGTGTAGAATAAATCAATGACCACCGAACAAACAGAAATACCTTCCTCCCCTTCCCTCTTATCCCTGATAAAAAGTTAAATCCCCACAACCCCCATCCCCTACCAACAACCTGGGTCTGTAATAAGTTTTATGTATGATCGAAAACGAAATGGGGTGTGTTAAGGGAAAAGGAGGAGTTAGAAAAATTTTTGCTCGTGACATAAAAATTTAGCAATAAAGACTTCTGAGACTGTCAACAAGGAGTCTGAACAACAACATCGTCTGAAAGAGGAGGTAGGAGGGAAGGTATTGGTCCGTTTATGTGAGGTCTACGGCCTCACGACCCTTTATGAGTGCGAGCATAAATTCTCAAGAAGCAATTTTCACGTTATAGCTATGAAGTGAGGCTTGCCCTGAAGGGCAGAGTCACACAAGTCACATTATTAATTTATTTAATAAAACATTGTTTGACAAGGAACGTTATTGAAAAAACAGTTTGATAAGGAGAATTATAAAAAAGTACTGTTTTTATAGTGAACGTTATCTAAAAAAACTGTTTGATAAGGACAGTTATCTAACAAGTACTGTTTATATGGGACGTTATTTAAAAATACTCTTTGATAAGGAACGTTATTTAAAAAATACTTTTTAATAAGGACAATTATTTAAAAATACTGTTTGACAAGGAACGTTATTTAAATACAGTTTGAGAAGGAGAATTATTTAAAAAAAGTACTGTTTGATAATGAACGTTATTTAAAAAAACTGTTTAGTAAGGAGCGTTATTTAAAAAAATGTTTGATTAGGAACTTCGACACCCACAATAACCCTCGCACCTTTGAAACATTTCGAAGTTAGATGGTTAACAACTTTTAAATATCTCATTAACTGTGACATATTATATCAATATATAATACTTTTTATAACAGCTACTAAACAGTATTTCAACACCTTCTAGACCCGCCTCGGTGGCGTAGTTGGCTAACGCACTTGTCGTGTTGAAGCTCGACTGCTGAGGACGGGGAGATCGAGGTTCGAATCTCGGTCGGGTGAACTGGGAGTGGTTTTTCCTAAATGGTTTTCCACTCTCCCTCCACGCAAATGCGGGTTCACTTCCTCTAATTCAACCTTCCCAAGTCCTAATCCATTAGAGTAATTAGTACTTAAAGCGAATAACCCGAACGGTTAGTAAGACGCGGTGCTAAATATTAATTATTAACACCTACTAGAAATTAAATGACAGATACATCATAAATAGATGTAGTTATGTCAGATTTATTTGATATTTATTTTCCCATCGACCCACTTATTAAGTACATTAGTCGCAATTATCCGGTCCTCCGTTTTATCCGGCAAGTTTTTCGGTGTTAATAAGTGCGTTTTTAAATTAACAAACCGGTACATATCCACTAAAATTTATAATGTAATCCATTTGACGCTCTATTTTCACTTGTTGTTCTTGCTTTGTTGCCGGTGATCCATTCTCAAAATATAGTACAATAAAATTAATTTTTACTTTTCCGCTACAACTATTGAATTCATATTTTACATCGCAATCATAAAATGGGCATATTCTGTTAAAACATTATTATTATTATTATTATTATTATTATTATTATTATTATTAGCACCGCGCCTTACTACCCGTTCGGATTATACGCACTTACGCTAATGTGTAATGGTAGGGTGATTGTGAGATGAAATGGAGGACCTACAGTTTAACTTGGAATCCGAACCACGGTGGAGGCCTGGTATTCCCCACATTCACAAGCTAACACAAATAGAGTTACCATTGAAGGAAATGTAGACACAGTAAACACTGAGTTTTTAAAATTAATCAACTTAATTAAATTGAGAAAAAAACAATGTTTTTACACCTCCTTGTTGGCTTTTTATATAGGATAAAATTTGTAAAGATAATTTTCGGGCACCTTTATTAAAATTTAGCTCGGTACTACTTAACATTCACAAAACTATTTCAATAAATAAAATCAACTTTTGATAACGATATTAAGATTTTACAAACATAATCCGAGTGATAAAATTAGTTTTAGATCGGGATTCTACAAATATATTTATTTGAGATATTTAACGTGCATTTTATGAACCGACTGATTATATCAACACATGAGAATTTCTATGAACGCGAGCGAAAGAACCTACCAATTTTGCCAGGAAAGGTATATTTACATACATTCTAGGGCTCTGTCACATGCCACAATAGACATCTGACCGACGACTTTACTTCCCCTTCGAAGGAAGTTGTGCTACGGATTTTTATCGCTCAAGAATAATCCGTTAACCCCGGCTGGGTTTTAACCCACGAACATCTAGACTGGAGACGAGCACTTGGCCTATTCAAACCGGCGTTCGCCATTCAATCTCTCTCCTGGTTGTTTCCTTGCAATCTTCACAAATAATTTAACTTTGTTTTAACAGCAGACTTCTGTGCTGGCGGCCGGGGTTCAATCCTCGGTCCCGGCACAGATTTATCTGATTACCAAACCCTTCCTTCACCTCTGACAAGACATATTGTGAATGTGGGGAATGCCAGGCCTCCACCGTGGTTTGGATTCCACGTTAAACTGTAGGTCCTTCATTTCATCTCGCAATCACCCTACCATTACACATTAGCGTAAGTGCGTATAACCCGAACGGGTAGTAAGACGCGGTGCTAATAATAATAATAATAATAATAGTGTTAGCCTTTTTTTTTAGCGTATGTGAGCAGAATTTTTCAGCTTGACAATCCTGGTATTCTACTGGCAGTGGTATATATGTGACGGCCTCTGTGATCTAGTGGTCAAAGTTCCTTGCTACAGATCCACGGGTTCGATCCTAGGTGCTTCCAAAATTTGTATATGAAGCAGTGAGTTTGTAACGGGGTATACTCAGCCTCATGACGACAAATGAGGAGATACTTGAATAAAGAACTTATTACTCCGGTTTAGAAAACTGAGATTAACGGCTGTAAGGCTCGTTGTCCTGACCAAATGATACCCTCTATCCTCAAATGTTGGTACTATCATTACTAATGGCAGAGGCTGCTCGGTCAGAATAGCTAGCTTGTGGGTGCACACTATTGAGGGCCGTTTTCTGAAGTTGGGCCAAAATTTAGGTGCAGTTACTGTGTCCCGAAGAGACGATGTGATGATGATGATTAATATTATTATGTGTTTCCAGTAGAAGTCTCAAACTTAACTCAAGCCTAATTCTCTAGACCTAGCAATAATGGGAACAGTTCTCCTCCAGGAAAAGTATTTACGGTACCTGTGAAAATCGAACCCGGGACCTCTAGATTGATAGCCAGGACTACTGACTACTGGACTAAGAGGGGCTGACCATGTCTGTTAGTTGATATTTCATTTAGTATCAAAGTTGTAAAGATAAATTTTGAACATTCTGTTTATTAGAAAGAAAGAAAAAAAAGTCTTAATAGTTTACGAGGGCACCCAAACGAGATATTTTCTCCTCTTGGATTGACCTACGAAGGAATGTGAGATTCTAACCCTCATAAAACACGCGCGGAAATTCCGTGGTGCCAAGACCTTGACATTTGACCGGACACCCTCGACACCCACAGAAGTAGGTCACTGCTCGACAGCCCCCCTTCTCCCCACCCTAGGATTATTTAGGTCAAGTACACCACGTGACTCCGGAATGGAAAAAGTACTTTCATCAAACATATTGTTATTACTATCATCGACCTATTCTACGAATTTTCTTTTTTACTAACGATGTTGCTTATTTGGTAAAAATTCAAAGATATTTGTAATGCTGGTTGCATAACTAGTTCGATACACCCTTAAAATATATACAGCCCTTCTCCTATATCTTAAGACTTTGCTTACGATTTTGTTGATTAAATTATTTTAATCGTTTATTTACAATCTTTATGTCTAAATATAATTATTATTATTAGCACCGCGTCTTACTACCCGTTCGAGTTATACGCACTTACGATAATGTGTAGTGGTAGGGTGATTGTGAGATGAAATGAAGGACCTACAGTTTAACGTGGAATCCGAACCACGGGGGAGGCCTTGCATTCCCCACATTCACAAGATGTCTTGTCAGAGGCGAAGGAAGGGTTTGGTAATCATATAAATCTGTGCCGGGACCGAGGATTGAACCCCGGCCGCCAGCATAGAAGTCAGACACCTTACACCTAGACCGCCAGGTCACCTAAATATCATTAAAGTGATAGGTTTGAAATTTTAGAATACTTAAATTGCAGTAAAATTAGGTTTAACACATAGTAAGTAAACGAAATTTTATATTATATACATATACTTTAACTATACATATATTTTCTGACCATTTTTCTTTTCTATTTTGTCTAAGTATAAACATTGATAGAAAAAATTTTACATAATAGGATTTTGACACCCCTCCCCTTACAAGAAAATTCAGAAAATACTTCAGCACATGACCTGTAGTAGCTTAGTTCTATAGAACAAACACAACATCCAGCCGCCCGGCCGTTAATTCATCTCTGGTAAAGGGGCAAACTTACATTTCATCAATAGTAGACTACAAGTTTTGGCCATGCCATGTACTGAACCCGGGACCCTTAGTTAAAAAGGGAAAGCTTTAGAAAAAAGCTTGTGAATTACAATATGATATGGTCTTAGGTGATTTAGTAATAATATAATAAATATATTATTATGTTTATTAAACTAGTCAAAATGGTAGGTAAAGCATACAAAAAAAAATGTTTAAATTATGTAATATATGTCAGTAAAAAAAAGTTTAGATAATTATCTATAACTTGTTGAAAAATCTAAGACAAAACGAACGAGGTAGAGATGAATTTAACTCGACACGGGAGAACCAATCAAATCTCAAATTATCGCGCATGCGCTGTAAAGATAGAAGCAAGCAGACAGACTCGTTGGCTTTTGTGAGGAGATTTGAAATAACTCGTTAATGTAAAGCGCGTGTGTCGATGATTTGGATTGCGCCAAGAGACAGCGTTATAATTAAAAGACATCCATCGGGAAAATAATCTAAAATATATGTTTACCAACTAGAAAATAAAGTATGTCGCTAATCAGCTGTTTTAAGTTTGCATTGCAATGCATTATGGGTCAAGATACACCGAATTGCCACGCCACTCAAGCAGATTATTCTCTATATTTTCAACGAACATGTGAATCAAGCCTTACTGTAAATATGCGGATAGACTGAAAGGGTAATAAGACGTATAGTATAACAAAAACAAAAGTTTCGCCAATGTCGATCTTATTAAGAGGATCGATACGAGTTCTTGCTTGTGGAAGGGGGGGAGAAGGGGTTACAGGAAATAACCGATTGATGATGTAATCATTGGAATACCGGTAGAGCCGGGTGTCTGTCGTGTTCTCGCTAGAAGAGGGGAGGGGGGTTGATTAAAAAAAAGAAGCGATGACAGGGAAAGGTATCCGAGGGTGAGATTGAAGACATGTAGGACTAATTAATAAAGGTCAGTGCTGTGCATCGAGTCGTTCGTAGACACGTCATCGATATAGGTCAGGACTGCGGATAGAGGGTGGCGGGGATGTTTGGGTGAAAAGTGGCGCAAGTCTGGAGGTTTTTTTTAAAGGGCGTTGCCCACCTGTGACGTAATGGCAACCAAATATAATCTTTCCTACCAATGTATATACGTTTTATTTGATGAGCTTTTAAGGGGATAAAGTATAATATCTTAAGTAAATATAAAAATAGCTTACATAGTCACAAAATATGTTTTTGATCTTGAAGTAATTTTTTTCAAATGAACTTAAAAAAATCATCTACGACTTGGTTTATTAACGAACATGGTCAGTAGGAATATTTCTGTCAGAATTTGTATTAAAAAAGCGTATCTAGGAATGGGAAATTAAAGAAATAGAGATAGATATCCAAGGGTTAGGTTTGTGTATGTAATATATTAAGTACACTTTCATCAGTCTAGTTGGTTTATTGGTCGTACACCGATACAATCTATCTGTTTATAAAGTGCACACCCTAAGGGTTTGGCCAAACTGGTGAGTGAGCACGTGATTAGCAGCTAGCTAATTGATAGTTGTTGACAAGGAGGCAAAGGTTCAAATCTTGGTTCAGTGAACTGCTAATGGTGTTAATTGTGATTCTTATTTGTAAAGGTCTACTTTGAGTATAATATTGAAGTATTTTAACATATCAGTTTTACACACACACACACACACACACATACACACACACACACACACACACATACATACATACAGGGAGAGAGAGAAAGGTTTGGTTTATGTTCTTACCAGTTAAATTAGGCCGTTAGTAGCAAGTGTGCTAAACTTATCGATAGTAATAAAAATGTCAAAATAAGATGTCTTCCTAGCGCTCAATGAACCAACATACAACAATATTTCCTAGCGCCTGTAAATTAGACTGTACCGGCTTGAGCGCGCACGCTGTCGCTCGCTCCAGTCTGGCCACCTCTCATTGCAACCAATGTGTTCTATTTTATTTTTTTAATCGTTCGCGCACTCGCTCGCCCAGTCTGGCCGTCCTCTAACACACAAATATACAAAAAGTGGTTCAGTGATGCTAAAATGGTTTGCACCTAAAAATAATCTAATTTGTTTGACCAAACCTTTTTTAAATATACATTTTGGTACTAGTGCTAGACTTAATAGGGCCCTTTTGGGACATCAACATCTTATACTAAATAGTTGAATTGCTCTATATGCGGCTCAGTTTTACAAACTGACTGTACATGGACGAAATAGATTACACTTTCATGTAAGGTGACATTAATATCCAAGCGAATTATTATAATTTAAGGTGTTATTGAATATTTGATGAAGTAATATAGCGAGTCTGTTCCCATGACTGAACAAAGAAACTCTATTTTGAAATACAGTTGGGGTTATGCATTATATAGTACATTTCTACTATTTATTCCATGATCACGGATTTTGGTAAAAATTCAAGGTTGCTCTTTTTTTTTAGAGTATGTACTATTTTCAATATTTCTAAATTAATATTCATTACGTTAAAAATAATTCAATGCTTTATTAGTATTTGTACGTAACAACAAAAAATAGGCCTAAGCTAGAATCGAACCACAGACTCAAGCCGATAGCTTTCTTTTAGCGTCGTGTCTTACTATCCGTCCGGATAATACGCTTATGTACTAAATGTGATGATGGTTCTAGGGAGGAGGAAGGTTATATTTTTAGGAAGTTTACTCACATTTGCATGAAGGGAGAATGTAAATCCATTTAGGGGAAAAAACCTCAGTACGCCCAACTGAGATTTGAACCTGGATCTTCCCGCCATCATCAGTATAGTATAACACGATAGTGACGCCTTAGAATATGTGACAACCGAAGAGGGTAAGATAATAGGCCTAGCTACTTTAGACCTATATGTTTGTTAGATGCTAAATAAAAGTATTATTTATAATATTGATTATTAATTTTATAATTGGCTAGTTGGAGCAAAGGTCCTGATTTAACTCGACCGTTTGGAATTTTGTTTGGTGCATCTGTTTGCTCTGAGTTTGCCAATTTTAACTAGATTTGGCAAGGACATTTTTTTGAGCATAGGCCAAACAATGTATGTGCTGTATATTGTTTAGTGATCTGATTAGCAGTTTCAATATGGCGGCTGCTCAAAATGTTTTTCTTTTATTAGCTCATCCAAATCAAAGCAATCGATCGGGCAATTCTGGTGGATTTCATAGATATTTACATTCATTGCGAGACTGACATCTTAAGCCACGTGAGAAACTGGTATTTTCTATGAATATAACTGACCGAGTTAAGCGAGGTTTGGTTTTAACTTGAGAATTTGCCATTTCCTCTGTCTGTCCGGATGTTTGCTACGCAATAACTCCCGAACGCATGAATCAATTCTAAACAAATTTTCCAGAAATGTTATTATAACCTAGGCCTAAAAAGTATGTAAAGAATGTTGCGATATTATTATGAGTTTTAAGATGGCGGCCACTAAAATATATGTATGTATTTTATGACGCGCTAACTGCCAAACGAGTGAACCAATTTTAACGAAATTTGGACTGGATATTTTTTAAACCTAGGATGATTTATATATGCATATAGTTTTTAAATCAGGTTAGATGTTCCAATAAGGTGGTTACTAAAATAAATCGTTTAATAGCCCATTTCAAGTGATATTAAATTATAATTATATGCAATAAAATCTACTAATTTGGATATATATATATTTAAATTTCGACGTATATTGTGAGAATGAAGTCTTAAACCACATGGGTAAACATTATTAATTGAGAATAATATAATATACTTTTGATTATAGTATTAATTTGATTTCTGTCTAACTTGATCACATAGGAAAAATATCAACTTTAAATCAAAGTTGAAATTATAGGAGATATTTCAACTTGAACTCCAAGTAGAAATCTTAAATCTGTAGTAACAATAAGAATCATACTCTGAAAAATGGAACCTGGACACGGGAATCGAACCCAGGACCTTTTGCTTAGTACGCCAATGCTCTTACCATTGAGCTACCCAGGAATTGTCCCGTGCCCAGGGTAATTCTTTACTCATATTTTAAGGCAGAGTCTATGATGGACGTGTGGAAATCGTCGGCTACAAATGTGTGGTTTATTAAGATCACGAGCTATCAGATAACGCAGCCCACCTTCGACTCGGAATATATCTTTATGGAGTAATCCTCACTAAAAATGCATGAATAATAGCTTTGGCTATTTGATTAATTAACAATAAGAACATGGAGGGAGGTCTACTGTTCACATAACTACAAATATTCCATCCCAAGATATGTTTGATTCCTAATCTATATAATTAACTGAATGGTTAGAATGTTCTTGCTTAGACATAGCAAACATAAAGTTCATTCACCGTAGGAATTGATTTCTGAAAGGCCTTTTTCCCTACCATAAATCTACTATATATTAGGATATTGGTAGGAAAAAAGACCTTTCAGAGAGTAATTCCTACCGTGAATGAAATATATGTTCTATTTTGGCACGCATCAATGTACCATTTGCAAACAGGTCACTCAGAGGATTAAAGGTGCTTGGATTAGTGCCATTTTTGGGGACTCCTTAAACACTAAATAATAACAATTGTTTTTACATCGATTAGTGTTTCTAGGCTGTGGCCTAGGTCAGTTTTTTTTATTCAACTCATATTTTCCACTACCGGCTTGTTAGGCCTGTCGTAGCTTCATATGCCTTATAATATAATTTAATACTAGGACAGGCACAACATCCTGTCCCCAGCCCTTAACTCATCGCTGTGAAAGAGTAATCCAACATTTCCCCAATGATACATTTTTTCAACCATGCCGGGAATTGAACCCGGGACCCTTAATTTAATAGTCAGATATGCTATCGACTGCGCTAAGGTTTCTCACCCCTAAATAATATCAATTCATGTGTTTAATTATTTTTACTATAATAATTTATAAACTGTCTGCACTCTATTTACTATAAAAGGTAGCAATTATACCTTGACCAATCACAGTGTGTTTCTATCTTAGAATTGAGTACATAATGCCATATAAACCCACCTATAAATTAAAGGCAGCATTTTGCTATCTTCTTTAAGTCAACTAAGTTTGTTTATATGTGACTTCTATCCATCCAGCGCTTGGCATGCACTTAGCTCTTCCACTGGTTAGTACCTCCCGCACCAACTGGTAGAAATCCCTTGCACTAGGGAGTTCATATAATGTGATGGTCCCCGGTTGCCTTCCAAACTGAATTTTTATGAGTGAGTGCTAGAGGAACACTGAGGTCAATATATGTTTATATAATGATTAATATATAATTCCAAGTTATAAACTGTGTAGAAAAATATTAAACTCAAAGACAGTTTCTTTTTATAATTTCCATGAAAATATCTTCTAAATGTCTTCTGGAGAAGCCTATTAAAAAATTTGCGGTGGGATGATCCTTGATAGACAAATTTCTTACGAATCTTCGCCAAAAATATTTAGAACGTTATCAACTATTTTCCGCCTTGGCAAAGCCCCCCTCCCCCTCCCAACCGACCCAGTGCTTCTCTCCATCCTCTTTGTAAATTATATTCTCATAAATAATTCGATTCAAGTCACGTTTCTTTGGATGAAAATCTTAAATAAATGAAGAAATGTGATTTGAATGAAACTTTCTTTGTTGTTGAACAACACAATGTAGCCTGACTACAACCTACAAGTTATGGAAGACGTGAATAAATTATGCCTAGACACAACCATCAAGTACTTCTTTTATTCCGATAGTCACATATTTTAGCAAGAACCTCATTTTTGCAAAGATATAAACTCAGCTGACGTTATATCCTGGTTTTAGGTTTTGATATATCACTTCCATAGTCATGTAACGAAATTCATGCAGACAACTTTCAAATCAGTTTTTTTTGGGGAGAGAGTTTTATTGTTTTTTTTTTTCCTTCACTGGTATACCTATCAATAAGCATTCGATTATTTTAATACTTAAGGAAATTTGAAATCAAGACTTTTATTGCTAGAGATATTAAAGTACGTTAACTTAGCTTACTAATAATTGTGTTCGCGTCACATGTTCCAAGTTTTAGTGCGTTGCTGCTCTTTCGCGCTCGCTTCGCAGGAACAGCTGTTCCCGGGGCAGAAAAGAAATTCCTTTCAGGATCTACCTCTTGAATTAGAGTAAAAGGGGCAGGGTTTAAATTGAATAAATAGAGAAAAAATGCTGGAATGTATTTTGATTTTAAAATGGGACATTTAAATAGATGTGGACTGGGAAACATTTTACTGATAGGGGTAGAACTGGGTATTTAGGGTTTTCATAAGGTTATCAAGTGGGGATTTTCAGAATTAGTTATCTAACCATAAAATTAAGGGTAGTTTTCTTAAAGCGAAAAAAATAATAATTCAATTTTATCAAAATTGGCTCGAATATTTTTGATTAAAATTAATTTCTAGGCACTGTAACATTAAAAAAAAATGGCGCATCTCATTTCCTGGAGAAAAAAAATATGACTTTACCGGATATTTCCGATTTTTAACCGTATTTTAATAGGTATACATCCTGACGACTGAGCTATCGGACCAATAATAATTATATTTAAAATAATTGTAAACACGATAATAATAATATTATTAATAATAATAATAATAATAATATTATTAATAATAATAATAATAATATTAATAATAATAATAATAATAATAATAACCACTTAAAAATATATATGTTTATGTAGATCATTCATACGGAAAAAAGGGAAATTGCTTTGACAGACAAAGGTCAGGGAATTTTATCAAATTTCTGAAATTTGTACATATATATTTAAAAAGATGTGTAACTTTTAAATACAATACTACTCAAAATAAAAATGTTCATCCAGTACACACCACGAGACTCTTTTAACACAGCTGTCCCAGTTGAGCGTAGCCTACTAATATTAATAATCAAAGTCAACATGTAACACTTGCGTCGTCTTTCTTTCACACGTCTTTAGCCAAAGTTGACCTAAGGTTATACATATGTGCGAGACATGAACTAAGTCTTAGGGAGGGGAAAAAAAACGTGTCTCATTACGATTTCAAGTTTACTGGGTGCAAGTCAACCTTTTATTTCTCAATAAGATCTCCCTGAAATATAACAGAGTGCACATTACCCAATAGCACAACGTTTTAAACTGAAATCCTTTAACCAATTCATAGAATGACAAAATTTAAGAATGTAAATGTATTATATTTGATAGAAGGTATAGGAAAGGTGAATAGAAACATATAAAAGGGACGAACACGATATGGCTTTTACAATAAAAAGAAGAACACAGTTCACACTTGGACAATTAGGTAATGGTTGCCTCTTAAAGAAAATCAATCGTCACCACCCAAACCCCCGACCTAGGTTTCATTCTATCGGAACTCATCACGCAACAAAATTTCCTATCGACCTTTCCTGTACCTTCTTCCAAATATAATACAATTACGTCATAGAGCGAAAAGAGGTTTTCCTGATAGAGAATGTATATGTGTAATTATCTAAAACTACTATTACATTACCCGTCTCGGTGGCGTAGTTGGCTAACGCGCAAGTCGTGTTGAGCTCGACTGCTGAGGACGGGGAGATCGAGGTTCGAATCTCGGTCGGGCGAACTGGGGGGNCCAGACTGCTGAGGACGGGGAGATAGAGGTTCGAATCTCGGTCGGTCAACTGGGGGGGGGGGTTCCTAAATGGTTTTACACTCTCCCTCCACGCAAATGCGGGTTCACTTCCTCTAATTCAACCTTCCCAATTTCTAATCAATTAGCGTAATTAGTACAAAAGCGTATAACCTGAATGGGTAGTAAGACGCGGTGCTAAATATTATTATTAGTATTACTATTACATTAAATTGCGAGGTTATTAAAATAATGTTTGTAGTTTTCATAATATTTATAGCCTGGATATAATCGAGGAAATATTATATTGAGAAGACATGCGATGAGATTATAGAACTGTAAAGAAAAGGAATTTATGACCTCATGTACCAGAAATCAAAGGAATTGGGAGGTAGTAAAAACGAAGGTGTGCGTACAATAGGAGTAGAAAACCCCAAAGTTCAGATGGTGATGGATTATAAAAAGAGGTTCTTAGGATTTGTAAAATATATGTAAATAAATTGTACGTAACTCCGCAAGGACTTTCTCGCTCTATTGCTTAAAATGAAGATATTTACTCAAAACTTGTAATATAAATAATATACACTAGCAAACCCAAGCGTAAATTGCACTATATTTATGTAAAACTTTTTTGAGTCCCGGTTTTAAATTTTATAATTTTATTTTTAAAGCAATTAATGTCCTCATTTGTATGTTTGGACCAATAAAAATGATCAATATTGGCTCCACAAAGGCCAACACTTCGTATTAAAATTTTGACTTACGTTTAAAATTTGCGACATTTTATTAGGTGTTGCACATCTTAAAGTCATCGTGTTGCTATTAAATACCTAATTTATAAATTTTGACCAATAAAAAATGAGATAAATACTATTGAGTCTAAAATGGAGATAGATCATTCTTGTACAAACATTTCTCCTAATAGGTTTAAGGAAAAACAACATAAACTTTTAAAGACCTACTTATATTTAATTACTCTATGGCATTGGAGAATTATTGCGTTAAAACTTAAGTATTTCTTTACAACTAAAGCTCACAAAATTGTATTTATATATTTGCCAACATCTCCGAAACTGTTGGTTTTATACAAATATATTTCATATAAAAGTTTTTTATATTTAATAATACTACAATTTTGCAATGATAAGTTAGTTAGTATCTCAAATAGTTGCGGAGATACGAAAATTTTCGCTTCTGTAAAGTACCCTAAAATTCACTTTCATGGGAAAATGAAACTACCCAGCTTATTTATAATCTCAATCAACGCCTAGATACGAATATTAATCAAAATCGTTAGAGCCGATTTTGAGAAAACAAATTTCCCCCCCTTTATTAAACTACTCCTAATTTTAAGTTTAAACAGACAAACATACATATGTTATTGTGAAGATCACTTTTTAGGGTTCGGGTGGTCATGAGACGTTGACATCCATCATCATTTCCGGTTAGATTTTTTCTTACGTTCGGAATGGAGTTCGAAAAGTTAATAAAATATATTTATTTCCGTATAACTTGAAATTTATTGATTTTATAAAAATGTGATTAGATTAAAATATTTGTATTATAAATAGATATACATATTTGTAATGACAAGTAATCTCATATCTCAAATAGTTTCGGATTACAAAATGAGCAATTACTCATCAGACCGGAGCCCTTAAAGTCATTTTGCCGAAATATTGAGAGTAGCCATTTTGCTTGGAATATTTAGAAATGTTTAGAAATGAAATTTAACCAAAATTTTTAGAGTAGATTTTTGAAAAAATCGATTTTTTTCTCTTTTTGTCCTTCAATAAACTACCCTTGATTTTAGTATTATATATCCAATTCCAAAAATCCCTCGGGACAACCCTATGAAAACCCTAGATACCAAGTTTTAGCCCGGTCGGTAAAATAGTTTAGGCTCTAGTTGGAGATAAAAACAGGCAGACGGAAAGTCAAAAACAACTTTTTTTGGATTCGGGGGGTCACGAAACGTCGAGATTAATCAAAATCTTAAGTTCAATTTTTTTGACGATCACAATACTTTCTCTACCTGTAAGATAGCGAGAAAGTAAAAATGAAGAGTCGTTGAAAATCAAAATTAGAAATTATTATTATTATTATTATTATTATTATTAGCACCACGTCTTACTACCCGTTCGGGTTACACGCACTTACGTTAATGTGTAATGTTAGGGTGGTTGTGAGATGAAATGGAGGACTTACAGTTTAACGTGGGATCCGAACCACGGTGGAGGCCTGGCATTCCACACACTCACAAGTTGTGATTAATTCACGTCTTGTCAGAGGTGAAGGAAAGCTTTGGTAATCAGATAAATCTGTGCCGGGACCGAGGATTGAACCCCGGTCCTCCAGCACAAAAGTCCAACACCTTACTTCTAGACCGCTAGGTCACAAAAAAAAAATAATTAGAAAATGGGAATTGGAAAATATAGAGTAGTTCAAGTGCCTGGGAAGTTTGCTGACAAAGGATGCCTAATGCACCAAGGAAATTAAGTCTAGGATCGGCATTGCCAAGGAAGTTTTCAACAAGAAGAGGTTACTGCTGACCAGCGAGTTGAGTTTGGAACTGAGGAAGAAACTGATGAAATGCTACATTTGGAGCATAGCGTTGTATGGAGCAGAAACTTGGACTCTCAGAAAGATGAAAAAGAAAGGGAGATTTAAAAACTGGTACTGGAGAAGACTTGAAAATATTTATAGGATAGACAGGGTGACAAAATTAACGAAGTCCTAATAAAAAAGAGTGGGTGAGTAGAGAACCATTTTGGATGTGATTATTTGGTACAAACAATGGATCGGACACGTCCTTAGGATGAATTATCTTACGCACGACGTCATAGAAGGAAAGGTTGAGGAAAAGAGGAGTTTAGGAAGAAGGAGGATTAAAATATTAGATGAATTTAAGGAAATAAGAAAATTCTGAGAGCTGAAGGAGTAGTCATATGGCAGGGGGTATTGTTGGTTTACTGACAAAGGACTGGACCTTTCATAATACAGAATACCTAATAATAATAATAATATCGTGGCTGGAAAAAAAATTGATTCTGGAAAACTCTGAAAAGTCAGGAAATTAGAAAATACAGCTTGGCTGGACATCCTGTCTTATTTTATTTTACTTGTTACATATTTCAAAGATAAAAATACAATTTCCTTAGACCTGCTCAATTCCCTTCTCTTTATATCAGTCCTACTAATTTATTTCTGGATAAAATGTCACTTAGGCCAGTGCTACTCTCTGTCTCTCTTATGACAAAAGACCGAAGGTAAACCCGCATGCGTTTTTAAAGTAAAGTATGACACCTCTAGTTTCAAAATAGGTCCTCTCCAAAATACATAATTTTACAGAACTAAAAAAAACTGATTTTGATTAAATTGTATAACTTATGTCGATTGTTTTTCATTCAATTTCTAGGCAATACCTTTAAGATAAATATGTAAGAGTATACATGTTTTTAATTTGTAACTTTGGTCGGGATTACACTTCCAATTTTGGAGATGACCGGTATTGCAACGAGCCCTAATATTTTCCAAGCTTTCTTACACTGAAGATGACCGAATTTGAAACTAATTGAATGTTCTGTACATGCACAAAATAAGGTAGATTAAGAAAAACATAAAAAATTATTAACTACGGCAATGGACGCTTTTGAAACTAGAGGACCCATTTGTTTGATGTACAGTTTCCTTTCCGCCATATTGAATTCAAGAGTTAATTATTATCCTCCCCGTTTATTTTAATAAGTTTCTGAAAAGGTTCAACGAGGACTGGGGGATTTTTACATATTAGACATTAAATGTTAAAACATAATTTTAACCCTCATCGAGGGTCACGCTGTCTATGGCGTTAGGATTTATATATTCACTGAATATGCAGGGGAAGATTAGGTCTGGTTTCGAATCCCAACCAGGTGATATTGGCGGGGTTGTTTTCCACAAGGGATTTTTAACTATGGTTTTTCCATTCTTTCTCTAAGCTAATGCGAGTGCTTTTCCTCTTAAAACACACTTCATTGTTACCCCTCGGATTAAGCCGTTAAGAAACTCAATACTAATCGTATAATTAAAAAAAAAATACCAGTTTAATTATGCATTTTAAAATTGTTTTCCTTGATACATTTTTAAGTGAGCACGTAAACAAAGGCGTTAGTCTCATCTTGTCTGGTCTGCATGGAACGGCAGTTTTGGAATTTTAATCCTGGAGTGAAGTGTTGAGATGCCTTTTTAAAAATATCTCCCCCTCTCCTTTCCACCCTTTCATGAGTTCACTTTATCAAAATTATACCTTCCTTATCCATAACCCCATTAGAGTAAATAAACGGATAGCTCAGACGGGTGTTAAGACGAGGAACAAGGCGAAATATTACAGGGGGGGTATAACTATTCATGACCCGGGTGGGGGGGCAGTATGCATCATTCAGTAAACATAGGGGGCAGCAAGAAATGTGACCTCGGTGATCAT
>CABEEJ010006637.1:17143-37971 GCA_901482245.1 Timema douglasi | reverse complement strand
TTGTTTTGTCTAAAAATTATTTATAACAACTTAATGAACGGTATGTCAGTAATAAATATCAAAAAGGTTCTAGTCTAATAATAGACGAAGCGAATGCAAAATTATAGGCGCCAATCCATTGAGATTTATGACCTGTAGAGAGTTCACGTACTACATGCATAAACCAACGGACAGATAAATTTATTTATACGTTTATTGACATCAATATGAATTTCTTTGGAACCAAAGTGTTATAGACTTATAGACATCAGTCTGTATTTAAGAAAATGTAAAATTTAATATACGGGGGGGTTGAAAGAAATTTGACCTATTGAGCTCAATGTTTTTAAAGCATATCGGCGAGAATTCATTGAGTGAAAATAGAGCGGGGCAACTCAGAGAAGCTACGCTGAAGAGTGATGTTAGAGGTGTGTAAAATAGAGCACGCATAAAATATTTTCAGGAGTGTGTAGTAGTCAAATTGCTAAGGAAAGAATCTTTTAGGAGATAAAAAGAAACAAAGGTAGTTTAGTTAACATTGACAAAGGGTTGAAAGCATCTGTCTGAAAGATAAGCGTATAACACATGGATTTGCGTATTAATATATGAACATAGATTTAGTCACGCTTGGAACTGTCGTATTAGTATCTTCCTATGCTGATCTAGTTTTAATTACTATAAATCATTGTTTTAAGTTCTCAAACTTAAATTACTCTATACATTTAAAAACAAATATATATTTTAGAATGTAAAACATTTTATTTTTCGGTCACACCTTTGATTCTTCAACCAATAGCAGAGTTTTGTTATTATTGTATTTAATAAAAAAGGAGTAGATAAATAAATTTCTGAAAATTATATTTGGTAGAAAAAATGCTAACAAACAAACAAACAAACATGCAACATAGAATTCCACTTCTTCACCAATTATATGATTACAGCCTCTTAATAGGATATGAACATTCCGATAAATACAAGAAAATAAACACCCACTCAATTTCTAACATATAAGTGTATACAATCAGCGTATACTCTAGTTTTTATGGTAAACAGGAACTGAGATGTACCATCCCCAAATTATTTTATCTACCGCCACCAACACTCCGAGATAATCCTCAAATACTCGTAGGTATAGCGAAAAGTAAAATTAAACACTGGAAGCTTCAAGGCATGCTTCAAACAACTATGTAAATACTTTTGAGAGTAAGTGTTATGATATGTGTAACACTTATTGTTGTTGTTGTTTTAATATCTAACTTCAAGACCTGAAGATATACCTTTAGGTGATTCGGGATTGTATGATAGAATCAATTTTGTAATTTTCTTTTAAATCCTAAATAAAATGTGGATTGATTGATTGAATGATTATTATTATTATTATTACGTTTAATACACGGGTTATTAATGGATTAAAATAAGGAGGAGGGGAAAGGAACATTTTAGTAAAAGTCCCTGCGCACCCACGTAGAGAGAGGATGGAAAAACATTATATTAATTCACAATTAGAAAAGCACTTCCAATCGAGTCTGTCCGAGATTATGCTCTTGACCTAGAGTTTCCACCTTTGCCAAAATAAAATTTGAAATGTTTTCAGTGATTGTGGTAAAGGGTGCCTACCCAGGAATCTATTTTAGCATTAGATGCCTCCATAAAATATTTGAAGTTTTTTTATTTGTCATTTGAAAAATAGGAGGGAGAAATGTAGAGCCAACAGAATATAACCTAAACTTTTTCAAATTAAGTTTTAAAAATAATTTCTCATTTTTAGACGTAGTAAGATACTTTGATGATAAGATATTAAAATCCGCTTACATGTCCATCTCTTAAAGCAAGTATACAGTCTGATTTTCATATGAATCTCAATATTTTAAAACTGGAAACCCATGTTGCCATAATGGCGGGAATAAAAAATATTATAATTATTGTATTTACATTTTTAGTCCATTTAATCAATTATTTAAGATATAGATAATTTTTACAGTGAAGCATAAAGAAGTATTATTGAAATTTTTTGAACAAAGATCAGATATGACATATTTTTTTAACACAAAATTTTAGTGAATTTTAATCAATATTGGCGGCAAAGAATGGGCTTCCTATAAAAATCAGAGATTAGCTTTAAGTCAACTTGTAAAATTAATAGCTGAACATTTATGCCCCAAATCGGGATAAGAAAAAATAAAAATTAATGTTATATTGATATTGTTGCGAAAATACAATATTTTAGGATTATCAACTCCCTAGTTTGAGGAGACAAAACGCCATCTCGCCAAATACTAGGTGTGTGTCAAACCTACTACAACCTCACCGTCACAAATAAATCTACTTTATTGTAAATCTGACGCTTTAGACTGTGTGACTGCGGTTCTGACTTAATCATAAAATTAGTGTGGACATCCTTGTGTTCGTTTACATGAATTCGCTGGTAAGATAAGCCCTCTGCAGATGATATTTTGATCATTTGGTCAACAACAATGAATAACTAGCAGGTTAGTGACGGCTATCTTGTCAAAGATCCTCAACAGTGTTTTGTAAAGATATATCACTCCAGACGTTCCAAGTGTAAATTATCTTTGTAATATTTTTTTTAAGTGTATACAATAATTTACAGTACATACCTACGAATTCCAATTAGGTGGACTTACAAAGAAGTGTTTTAATAAACCGGTTTAGAGTGTGATTGTAGTATAATTGTTTCATCATATATTTAACAAGTTAAAACGTATTAAAAAATAGTTTCAACGCCCATTTGCCTTCCAAATAGGCATATGTTTAGTCATTATACAAATTGAAAGAGATTTACTTACATTCTTTGATAAAGCTAGAAAGAATTTTTTTGCAAAGTGGATAAATGCGGAACTGTTTTGATTAACATTTAATTTGACATTACAAGCCAATATTGCCGTGAATTAACTATACTAAGAAGAGTGAAAAATCATATAGAGTGAGAACATCATGAATTATAAATTTGACCATTCTAAATAACTAAGTGGTTAGAAAAACAGACAGCTCGTTCAGAGAAGATAATTATTTTGTCCTATTTACTAGCCAGATGCTGTGATTGTTGTTGCTCAAGTTGTGTGCCAAGTGTTTGTTGAGTAAACGAGGTTAGTGTTTTTAATTCCTTTGATGATTATAAGCCAATGTTTAGAATTTTGAATACCCTAAAATCTAATTAACTTTGGCTATGATCATAATTTATATAACTCTAGTGTTGTTGTTATTTTGTGGTATTAGTAGGCCGACGATAGTTGTAATAAAAGGACGTTAATATTTTTAAATTTATTCTTTTCAAACATTTATTTAGTTAAAAGTTGAAATGTTTGTCGCTAAATATGGACTGTAAACATGCTTATGGTATCTTAACGTGTAAACAGATGTGACTAATACTATATTGATTTATTCTATTGGCGGTATTGCCTAATCCTGTCGACAGATATCAGCTAATGAGAAGATAACACGACACAATACCACTGTAAATTGTGGCAGAACTTACACTACGTGCATTTTTACATATATCACATTTTTATTTTATTTTTTAAAATTATTTCTTTATAATAAGAAAAAATATTTGAGTGACGATTTCGTGTTTATATCTCTTAATACTTTTGAAATAATAAAATTTTGACCTAATTTAAATCCATAAAACCACACCTTAGGATTCCTCCAACTTATAATTTTGGTAGGTTCTTCAATCGAATCTTACTACCCATTCGGGTTTTACGCAAATATAGTAATTTTGCTGATGTAGTAATGAGTAAGGTACAATTTCAGTGGAAATATACCCTCATTTTCATGGAGGTAGAGTGTGAAACCATATGTGAAAAACCACCCCGATTACACCTGACCGAAAACTATACTAGTAAACCAGAATAAATGAGCTTGATGTTTAGAACGTTTTTTTAAACCTGTCCGGTGTTTTGTTTGTCCTTCGGGCCATCATTATAAAGCATAAAGCCTCAAAAATGAAAATTTTGTACAAATTTGTTAATCTTTACAATGAGTGATGTGTTCTACTATTTAAATAAATAATTTAATTCCACGCAATTTAGAATTTCTTTCAATATGTATATATAACTTCTTTTTTTTTTCAAAATACTGTTCCTTACTTTCAAAAAATAAGATTATCAACTTATATTATCGTGATACAATTTAAAAATCAAATAGCCAAAGCTATTATTTATGCTTTTAGTGAGGATTACTTCATCTATATATATTCTGAAAATTGAAAAATGACTCCTGGACACGGGAATCGAACCCGAAGCTAAATGTTCCGGGTTCGATTCCCGTGCCCAGGTGTCATTTTTAAATTTTCATAATTTGACACAGTTTGTTGTATGCTATTAAAATTAAATCTTAAATAATAATAATAATAATCCCAAGTGAGATAAATTAGTTTGGTTATAATGACTCCCAAAACTTGAGGTTTTCATTATACCGGGTAACTATTGGTTTTGTTTGATTTTAAATTATCGGTATGTTTGACAAACGTTAAAGATATTAATAGTTCCAGAAGGCTATAATTTACCCTAGCCTAATCTAATCAGGGTTTGTTTACAGTTCGTATATTTCCAAATCACACCACACATGACAGCGGCAAAGTTTTACAGCCCGCAAAGATAGTTGAAACAAGCATTATTAGTTTTATTATAACTGTATATATATCCCTGACGGATTAACCTAGATTAAAGTGAAAGTAGTATATAGATAATAAACAAATAAGTAAAATTATAAAACTAATAGCAAATAATCCAAATAAATAAATATATATATATATATATATTATTGAAGGGGTGGATACAAAAATAAGGTACAAGTTTGACAATCCGACATTAGAACCAGCCTAATGTTGGATTACTGGAAGTGTGGAACTATTAAACTTGTGCTAAAGTCCCATAAAACAGACACAGTCTTATAATGGAATACAGTAAAATATTCTTGTTTCTTATACAATTTGTATAACAAGATTATTATTTTAATCCTGGTCTTCACATCAGAATGGACTGTATTTAATATGAAGACGTAACTAGGAAGCTAATCAATCCCCTGTTTTATCGAGTTTATTCAAAAACATTTAAATTTGGGTACAAACGTGTCAAAGGGAAAGTCATTCTTCATAAATAGATTGTATCGTGTTTTAACTGTTGATCATCAACTGTTTTCAATTAATTACAAATATTATCAGTTCTAAATAACTGGTGCGATTGATGTGACACGATGTTTCACTGTACCATTGTCAAAGTAAATCGGTATTTTATAGTATTAAGTCCCTGTGTTGTTGTTTTTATTTTGCTATCAAAACTTCCAAAATATAGATCTTAAAATATTAAATCTCCGTCCCAAATAACCTACTACAAATAAATATTGTAAACTCAAATGTTTAATGAAATAAAAGTCACTTCTATACACACTCCGTTTAGCTTGCTCCTTTACCTTAGCAGTCCTACTTTGACGAATTACTATATGACCTTATATTAAAAGTTATACCATAGTGTGAAAATAAAAGGAGGCCTGCAGGGCTATTATGACCACGACGCAAAACGAATCTGCGACCGTTAGCAGAGACACGCTAGACTTTGCGTCAAAAGTTATTATGGCCGGTCACTTTCCGAAAACAAAGTCCTTGGGAGCGCAAATATTTTCCTAATAGAGTAACGCTAAGTTACGCAGACATTTTACTTGTCTTTTGGTTGGCGTTATGAGGTTATATATGCTAGGTTATGTCGTGTATTAGGTGTTTTATTTAAAAATCTTAAAACGTTTTTGTGTGGGTTTCACATAATCTAACTTTAAATAGGCCTATAACATAATGTGGCCAACAGTGGGAATAGTACGCTTACACTGAGTATTAAAATAATATTTTCTTTTGGACATAACACTATCAAAATGCATCATTACTCACCACGGATAATCGGGTTATTCCAATATTTAGATTAATTGTTCGTAGGTTTTATAGTAGGTCGAGGTTAGTTGGGCTTTAACATATTTGGGGTGTTAGTAGTTTGTTGACCCCCCCCTCCCCCCATTGGCGCAACATTGTCCAAGACGTTAGTCTTTTTAGTTTAATTGTCCAGTGGTGGGGAGTTCGGGATTTGAATCCTAGCTGGGTGTGATGAGTGATTTTATTCTTCTCCCTCTATACAAATCCGAATACTTCTATTCTATAACTCAACCCTTATCATCTATATCTTATTAGGCTGAAACACGTAGACACGCCAGTTGACAAGACAATAAAAGGTAGGCCTAATCTGTTTAAGATGCCTTAGCAAAACTTTAATAATGTAATCCTATTTAAACTGAATCTTACATACAGTAATAATTATTATCCACATTAATGAGAGTTGTAGGCTTATGAAATATTGCAGCCAAGACTCTAAATAACCAAAATAGGCCCTGACTTAATGATTACATATGGTTTGGTTTAGGCCTAGATTTTTTAATCATAAAAGATTTACTAAATTTATCTGAAACCGATAATTAATAGTTAGACCTAGTTATCCTGAAGTGAATAAATAGCAAACAACTCATAAATAAATATAATATCCTTAGATTCTTAATCATTTAACTAAAATCGAAAGAATTCCCTTTAAATGAAATATGCTTTGTATTATTTTTAACCATCCAAATCACCCTCTTGTTCACTTTATTGTTAATATAGTAGGCCCACTGGGTATAAATCCACATTGTTTTGACATTGAGTTGTCTAAAATATTCAGTGCAAACAATATTTTTGGGAGTTTTTGAACGCTTTCTTCAACTTTAAATAACTAGTTTGGTGACCTGGTGGTCTAGGGGTAAGGTGTTGGACTTCTGTGCTGGGGGTCTGGGGTTCGATCCTCGGTTCCGGCACAGATCTATCTGATTGCCAAACCCTTCCTTCACCTCTGACAATACGTGTATTAATCACAACTTGTGAATGTTAGGAATGCCAGACCTCCACCATGGTTCGGATTCCACGTTAAACTGTAGGTCCTCCATTTCATATCATAATCACCCTACCATTATACATTAGCGTAAGTGCGTACAACCCGAACGGGTAGTAAGACGCGATGATAATAATAATAATAATAATAATAAATAACTAGTTGGTAACCTGGCGGTCTAGTGTAAGGTGTCGGACTTCTGTGCTGGTGGTCCGGGGTTTAATCCTTGTTCCGGGCACAGATATATCTGATTGCCAAACCCTTCCTTCATCTCTGACAAGACGTGTATTAATCACAACTTGTAAATGTGGGGAATGCCAGGCCTCCACCGTGGTTCGGACCCCACGTTAAACTGTAGGTCCTCCATTTAATCTCGAAATCCCCTTACCATTACAAATTAGCGTAAATGCGTATAGCACGACCGGGTAGTAAGAAGTGGTGCTAATAATAATAAATAACTAGTTTTATTTTCTAAGATCTTCACACAAGACATAACAGTTGTTCCAGTACCAATGCAAATATTTGTAGAATAAAGCATTGGGTCGTAAATCATACATATTTTAAAAAAAAACTTGTTTCTTTGTTGGCCAACTTCTCATACTAATTCATTTCCCCGTGTAACATTACTATTTTAATGCATATTTAACATTATGATTTTTTGACAAAAATATGTTGTGTGCATTGAATAATATAGGCCTAGTATTTTTTTCATTTAAAACCGTAGGCAAACAAAATGATGCACGAGAATTATTAAATTAAGCTAGGTTAAATCTTTCTTGCAAATAATGTGACTTGTGATCAGCTGTTTGGGAAATTAGAAATAAATGAATAATTTTCAGTCATGAATGCCATCATTCTTGAAATAAACTTACCTAATTTCTAGCTTCTAGCTTTCTTAAAAGGTAATATTCTTTGGTAAAATGTTGCCAACTGTTGACGCAAACTGATTTTATTCTGTGCGTTGACTCTTAGAAGCAAAGTCGAAGCTAAAACTAGCGGACGATACAAAGAGGGGCGGTCATAATAACCCAAACGTTATCTTTTCCTCTAAAGTGAAGCTAACCAGCGATAGCAACAAACTTTTCGTCGAATGGCCATAATAGCCCTGCTGGCTATCTTTCAAGGTAAATTCAGACTACACTCAGTTAAACTGAAAGGCAATAGTCTTACTTTCGTTGATTATACAAGGGGTCGGCAACCTATGGCAAGCTTGTCAAGAGTTGCACGTGGGACGATTTTCAATGGCACGCTGAGCGATTTGAATAAAAATAATATAAAACCTTTATTTTAAATTAAAATTATTTATGCGAATAATAATTTTAATAACAACGTGTTTTATGTTTCAATTATTTAATTTTTTTTCAAAATTTCAAAATAATATTTTTAGAACTTAAATTTTGCAAAATATATTTATAACTTTTATATTTATTCTGATATATCTCATTAATTTTAAAATATTATATATTATTATATATTCTATTTAGAAACATTTTATTACATTGACATTTTACAAGATTAACTTAAATGTGTCTTAATAGTAGTACTAGTTAACTATTATTATTATTATTAGCACCGCGTCTTACTACCCGTTCAGGCTATACACACTTACGCTAATGTGTGATGGTAGGGTGATGGTGAGATGAAATGGAGGACCTACAGTTTAACGTGGAATCCGAACCACGGTGGAGGCCTGACATTCCACACATCCCCAAGTTGTGATTAATACACGTCTTGTCAGAGGTGAAGGAAGGGTTTGGTAATCAGATAAATCTTTGCTGGGACCGAATATTGAACCCCGGAGCCCCAGCATAGAAGTTTGACACCTTACCCCTAGACCACCAGGTCACCCAAAACTATTAAAAGGTTTCCAACCTCTGGACTGCACTATTGCTCAGTCTTATAAGATCACTACTTTGGAATCAAGCTAGTAAACTTGTTAAACTTGTGATGTTATTTTTGCTAAAAGTATTACTTATATAATAAATTTAATAGTCGGCTGACTCAATCTTTCAAATACGTAATTACGTTGACAACTTCACTCTTTAATTATTTTTATTTTTTCAATCACAACTCCTAAATTTTTGAATATTAATCATTCATTTACAATTCAAATATACATTATATATAATCTACTTAACTTTATTTCACTATATTAAATTTTCTTTCTTTATTTGGTTCATAACCTGCCAACCTGCCATGCTTTTTTTAGGTGGTTTTAACGCTATCTGCTTTAGAGAGGGGTTTATTTCGGAACTGTTATGATCTTAATTTATTTTATTTTATTGGACGCTTATAATATCTGGCTGTCATTTGAAGAACTAATTGCCCCTAGCGGAAGAGATTATTATTATTATCATTATTATTACTAGCGTTTGGATTTTGTTGTGAAGTTTAAATTAGTTTTTAAAGATGATTTATGTTTATTTGTCAAATTATAATTTTAAGTTATTTTTACTTTCACTGTCTAAATAATTAAGATTTTTTCTTTGTTATAAATCTTGGCAACTAGTGTTCTCTTAGGCAGGAAATTATTTTAAAAAATAAAGAATATGTTTGTGGATTGTTGGTGTTTTTTCTTTTGTTGACACAAAAAAAAATTAAAAAAGATAAGGAAGCACCCAATTTGTGCTGTCTTTAATAGTAAATTTTATATAATGAATTAACACTTTCGGTAATAAAAACTGTGTCAAAGCTAAGGACTGATCTTGAAGGAAGGATAAACGTGAGTTTTCATGAAGATATTATAAAATATGGGCCAATAAAAAGAAAAAATAGAATTGCTTCCTTATATCACCATTCTACATGTACATTATTGGGTGAGACCAAATTCATCATCTATCATAATCCTGTTGTTAGGAGTTTAAATAACATTTTTAAAGAACTCATTATTTTAACATACTATACAAATATTCCAAACCTGGTGTTATTTCATCCAAAAGACTATTTATGTATCATAATATATAACTATTATTTTGTCATCACAATTCAAGTGAAAATATTACTTTTTTTTTAAGTACTGCCCCAACATTACTTTTATTAATTTTGTAATATAGGAGGCATGCCTTATTATGTAGGATTAATTTAAAGCGTTTTTTTTCTTCAACAATAATTCTAAACACACTAGAAATGTCATTATGTAATTTATTTATGTATTTATAATATTAATTTACATGGTGTGTTGAACATTACATTCAATTTATAAATAGTTTCAGCAGGTTGGATGTCCATGTCTAGAATAATAATATGCTCCAGGAAGTACTTAGTTGTAAGTGTCCAACTTAAGTTAAAACTTTAGGTCAAGTCCAGGAGTCTTGAGAGAAGGGGGTTTTCGTATTACCGCTGAGTAGTTTCTGGGGATAAACTTATTTAATAAAAAATCTACCTATCTCAGAAAAAAAAGGTGGGTTGGTATTTGGTGCCCAATACTATACCAATTAAATTAAATTAATGTATTCATACATGATAAATTTAAAAATTATATATTCTTATATTTTTACCACAACCTTCAGGGTAAACCAAGTGTAGGGTCTACTGTACATATCCCGTGTGTAAATAAATAAAATTATTAATATTTTATAAATATATTTTTAAATTACAGTTACACAGTGTTCAAAGCATAAAATACAAAACTAATCGAAATGCATGTGAATAAATTGTCATAAAACACATAATTACCTTTCATAACTATAAAATACAATTCACTATAAACATCACGAAAAAATGCCGGACATACTTCTTCTCATTCACGACTAAGATTAGAAAGTTATATTGTCTGCTGCGGACGTTTTCTGACCCATCAAAACATGATAGCTTGGTGGCATTGCTTTGGAAGTATTATTCTTGTGTTAGCACCTAGCTCTACAGTCCAATTTTAGTAGGAAGAGCTTTGAATTAAAAACAATCATATTAGTTTGCTGCCAAAATTAATGACATGTTACTATATTTTATTTACATCATTGTATAGTTTTTAATAAAACATATCAAAAGTAACTGCTGAATAGCACATTACTTGACGTATTAACACGTGAAAGTAGGTCCAGTAAAGTTTATATCTGTCAGATAAGGCCCTTCCAATAAAAATTGGACTGTAAATAACGTCGTGGTCAGTTCGTGAACGATTTCCTTGTAACGCCTGCTCCTAACAACGTCAACATGTCTTCATTACGTAGATAATTATCAAGTGGGAGATTTACGTCACTCTCTCGGTTAACACTTACTCTTTTCAAAACTAATGTGTATTCTGGTTTATTTATTCATCGAACAAACGTACTGACAGCGCACTGCACAAGGTAGGTACATTACATCAAAAACGCACCATTATTTGTAGACTATGGGCCACATATGACAGACAACACCACTTGTTGACATCGAACTGACCTAACCTAACCTAACCTAGCACCAAATAATGAAAAGCTATTACCGTTTGCCGATTATATTTAGGAGAATTATATTCAGCGTGATAGCTCATTCCCGCCATCATTGTGGGCACAAAATGGTTGCCACAATAGTATGTTACGCAGTTGTTTTTCCCCCAATGCGCTTTTGATACAAGGTCTACATGCGCTTTTTATCCATAACAACGTGAGTTTTTTTATGTTCTCCGGTCCTTCTCAGGGGAGCCTTCAAATTATCAATCACTAAAAATATTTTTGAAGAAATTGTGTTAATCAAACTCTTATTATATTTGGAGTATGACGTATAAATGGGGGTTTGAGTCCCGCTTGCGTTTACTAAGGGTGTTTTCCTGAATGATTTTCCACTCTTCCTTCACGAAAATGCGTGTACAATTAATATAAATCAGGGGTTGTGGAACTTTTTTTTACCTAATACCTCAAAATATATTTATTAACGCTGTCGTTACTCACTTGATTTGAAAGGGTGAAAATCATATAATAGATTATTCAAATTCAAAAGATTTATTGAATCTATTTATTTTCATACGGATAATACAATTAGAAATATAAAAAGTATAAAATTAATTAATATACTCATTATGAAACAAATGGATTTTTTGAAAACATTTTCACTTCAGGTTTTGGAGAAAACTGTTGTTTCATTTTTTGATACAATAACATCAAAATTGGGTCATTTTGATGTCAGGGCAATTTGGATACTGACTTCGGGGTCCAATCGATTTCTTTGCTTTGTTTTTATTCATTAGAATGGAAAATCCTTGTTCGCAAAGGTAGGTTGTTGCAAAAGGCAGCAACTTTTTGACTGCCTCCTCCCTTGAAAGCATTTGCAGCTGTTGACATTCAAAAATATAACAGATCTGCTTTGTTTTCAAATTCATTATGTGCTTCAATATTGGATCGAAGCTCAAGAAGTGCCTCTGCCAACCCTTGAGGCACTTCTGGTACATCAGCAATTTCACATTTAAAGAGATCTACAACCCAACTGACAGTATGTGAATCAAGATCTTGAAAGTAAACAGATAACCGCTCTTTGAGTTTAGTCAAATGCCTTATAATAGTATCCTTGATGACGTCAAAAGTAATATCTTCACAATCTTCCAAAAACAAAGCTAACATTGAAAAGGAAGCTATTTTCTTTTGTTCTGCTTTCTGTAACCAAAAGAAAAGTTTTGATCCAAACGCTGAAGTATTTTCTCTGGCTGAAATTATATTGATGTTTTTTCCTTGAAATTCTTTGTTCGATGCGTTGATGTACTCAAAAATATCAGCTAAATATTGGAGTTAACCGTGGCGTGGCCTCCCCTAAACACGTATATTACATTGGCCAGATGCAATGTTGCCAGAAGAAACATTTCTGTCGTAACAAGTAACGCGCTTTTTATTAAAAATGTTATGTATGTCTATAAATTCCTCATTTCCCCCAAGGATTTCATTTCTACCCCATTTGCGGTAATTTACCCCAGTTTGCCAACCCCTGATCTAAATTAAAACTTCCTCATCCGTAACATACTTATGTAATTCTTACATATTCCTATGGATAGTTAAATTAAGTGACAAAAAAAAATATTAGAAATATATACCAAATTAAGTTTATCGAAGAACCCATATATAAATAAAATCAACTTTATTATTATCAAGTTCTGTTGATTGTCCTCAATTTTGGGTGGGTAAGTGAACTAAAGGTAAAGGAGCTCTGATTTGACTCCATTCTAGGCCTGTATGTGGGTCCAGATTAATAGATAATACACTTCTTGGCACTAAGGCCTGGTTTTATGTTTTGTGTAAAATGTTCAGGACCACCTCTGTGGTCTAGTGGTCAGAGCTTCTTTCTACAGATCCGGTCGTTCCGGGTTAGATCCCCAGCGCTTCCAAAGCTTCTGTGGGTCTGGAACAGGGTCAACTCAGCCTCGTGAGGGCAATTGAGGAGCTTCTTGAATAAAGAAGTTGCAGCCCTGGTCTATAAAACCGAGATTAACGGCTGGAGGGCTCATTGTGCTGACCACATGACACCCATTATTCGCAAATTTTGGCACTTTGTCATTTTATAGATATTGAGAATATATATTTAAAGTGGCAGCTGCAGATCACATGAATTGGCTTTCGAATACTTGAAAGTAGACCTATTAACATTTTTAGCTGTCAGATATGTCCATTCGTAATCAAATTGGAGTATAGTTTGTACTAAGTCTGGTATAATAACTCTGTGTTTAGAAAGTGAACGTAAAACATCAACGTATAACATACAAAAGTAACCAAAATCATAGGGCCACCTATACTTTTCATGTGGGAAACCCTTGGCTCTATAATATTGGTTTAAACTTCTCGTATATTCCATTTCTTATTAAGCTGTTAAAACCATGCATTTTGGTGTAAAAATCATATTTTTATATCAACCGGTTTATTATTTATTTAAGATTTAGAAACAAACCAAAAATTACTACATTTTTCAGGCTATCGAAGCGATTTAAAAAAAAATATATATATATATATATATACAGTAATGTAGATTTTTTAAATTTATTGAATACATAGGGCTAACATTTAATGCATAAATCAAACTCTTAAAAATTGTACATATATTTTTTCTAGACATTATTTACGGAAATCGAACACTACAATCGTTTATTACACACACATTTTGGTTACTAGTGTAGTTTGGTTCATTTATTATATTGATACCTGATTCAGAGCTGAAATTGTATCAGTTTTGGGTCCTTTTCGTTAAATGGTATATTAATCTCCTGAGATCTAGCAGTTGTGTATTACCCGCCTCGGTGGCGCTGGTTTCGTGTTGAGCTAGACTACCGAGGACGGGGAGATTGAGGTTCGAATCTCGCTCAGGTGAACTGGGGCGGGAGGAGTTTATCCTAAATGGTTTTCCAATCTCCCTGCACGCAAATGTGGGTTTAATTCCTCTATATTTAACCTTACCAATTCCTTAGCCCATTAGCGTAATTAGTACTTTATTAATTAAAGTCACTGATAGCCAGGACTTTGCAACTCAAACGTACAAGCAAACAAGATATGTTCCTTACGTGTCAGAGTTAACTACCTTCTCCCTACAACCCTCTTCCTACCCTTAGATTTGTGCAACGTGGAAACTTAGATAAATGTCATGACGGTCCACGGATACTGTTGCCATTATAATGTTGTTAAAAACAAAATTCTGTTAAGACGTTTATAAATAATGTAATCGGGGTCTAAGAATGCCATAATGCTATCATTTGGATGTTCTTAAAACACAATGTTCTGGTAACTCGTTACGTTCGTTGAAGTATTAGAATCTTAATTTAAGACAGCGTGGGCTGCACGTATAAAAAAACCTAGTACATTTTCTTGTTCTCTTTTTTATCCTCTTTCTTATAACCTCTTGAGTGAAGGAGAACATAACACCCCCTATCCACCCTTCCACCTCACTCCCTAAATTACCATCCACTTTAGTTAATGATACATTGCTCAACAACGCGCCCGACAACAAAGGGAAAACGTAATCAACAAAGACGCTTGGATGGTCTGTTATACTTNGTAATCAACAAAGACGCTTGGATGGTCTGTTATACTTACTTATGCCGTCTACTTGTGTGTCAAAAACACAGTTTTTTATTATTATAATCATTATATGACAAACAATTGCAAAACAAAAGAACAAAAAGAGTTGAGGGGTGGGAGGAGGGGGGTTTCTCGCCTTGCCGGATATTTTCTCCGTCTATATTTTCTTCTTCTAATAGATTTTGTTCTTAATTCGAAATGACAAGCTATTCCTTTTTTTTATGGTTGGGTCTGTTCCTAAGGGGATCACTGAACCGTCCATCTGAAAGAAAAAATACTGTTGTGGTTTGTTTGTGTTTTTAGTTAAGATTCCTTCTATCCCTTAGTAACAAATTCACTTTCAATAATATATAGTGTGGTGGGGCATTTTTAGTTAACTTCACAATTTAATACAAAAGAATATTTTTTTTATATAAAACAAATTATATTGATTTATAAATATTTTTGCTTAACTTTTTTATATAAACTTTATAGTAAAATTAATTCTATACTACTGATTTTAAGTCCTTTCTATTTAGTGTGTAGATTGATTTTATTTTAGGTAAAAAATAATTAGATTGGCTGTATTTTACTTGATGGATAAATTGTCTAAATAGAGTAATTTTACTCTAGTTATTAGTTAAAAGACATCCTGTACGAAAAATACAAAAATTGGGCAATCGCCACTAGCTACTTATGAAACTTCTTAGAGAATTATTATTATTATTATTATTATTATTATTTGCACCAAGTCTTACTACCCGTTCGGGTTATACGCACTTACGCTAATGTGTAATGGTAGGGTGATTGTGAGATGAAATGGAGGCCCTACAATTTAACGTGGAATCTGAACCACGGTGGAGGCCTGGCATTCCCCACATTTACAAGATGTATTTTCAGAGGTGAAGGAAGGGTTTGGTGATCAGATAAATCTGTGCCGGGACCGAGGATTGAACCCCGGACCCCCAGCACAGAAGTCTGACACTTTAACCCTAGACCACCAGGCCACCTTCTTACAGATTTATCCTTCCTTGGGAAAGTATTTATTTCAAAACAAGATTTTTTAATTCACTAGCTGAAGTACCTGGCGCTAGCCGGGAATAATATTTTTAAATTGCTTGCTTCCAACCCAACTTTAAATTTAGAAAAATATAATCGAAATTTTTAAAAATTTGGCTTTTGAGGTGCACATGTTCGTGCAGAGGGGCTACTAATTTTTAAAGTTTCAAAATCCCGCATGCGTTATATTTCGCGCAATGCTCATGACACAAACTCTTCATTATATATATTATATACATATATTTTATATAAATATAAAATATATATATAATAAAGAAGCTAGATGGACATTTGTAATGACTTGGAGATGGCAGCTATTTAAAATAGGAAGATTACACATATTAAGAAGAAGTTAAGGTGGAATGAAATGAAAAGCGAGTTAAGGTCTAACTGAATTTTTATGAGCAAAAAAAAAAATTGCGAAAATAAATTTAATATTTCTCCAGTAGATATATTTAGTTTTACTTGCTACAAATAGCGATCTTAAAAGTTTTAGATTAGATTTAACTGTCACGGGCATTGCATAATTTTACCAGTACTTTTCCTCCCCGTTAAAGAATTTTCTTGTAAATTCCTTGATGCTCAAGAAAAATATTCAAGAACTGTTTGGGCCATATCATGTATAAAATTAAACTAATATTATATATATTTTGGGCACAAATTATGTTTTTATCATAGAAACAGAGCCTAACTTGCGTTCCCTCAATCGACTTATGGCTACCCGGAAGTATATAAATTAATCATTCAGAGATAAGCTCGCGCCAAAAATAATATAGTAGTAAAATAATACTACTCAAATATTTAGAAATTAGATTATATATATATATTCTATTTTATTCCATTAGTTAATCCTAGAACGAAACGCTAAAGCAAATCGCAGATCCTGGGCTATCCATCCTTACAAGTTATTTGCACCGTTTCAAAAAATGTTAATTTTTCCAGTATTGCCTTTCTGAATAATCAAACAAGCTCACACTGGCAACACGTCATAAGTAATATCTATGAAGTAGTTGTACTTAAAAACTGTGTTTGAAGTAGAAAATCTGTCCCGGTACCCCCTTAGCCCAAAGGTTATTCCTAAAACTGCAACTATAGTAGTATCTCGGTAGGAAGAGACTTTTATAAAGTAAAAATATATTTTTACGGTGAATTTTGAATATTGTACTTGTTATTAGATTTGGCTATCGATAGCATCTTTCAAAGGTGACAACTGAAGATAAGTACATTAAAATAGGTCTAGTAGCTTCTATAGCAATCAGATAAGGTTCTTACCATGAAAACTGGACTTTAAATGTAGTTTAAATTGAAAGTTTTCTACTTTATTTTGCTGATGAGAGTCCTAGTAACTGGATCTTGTGTCTGTTCTAGAGTTAAGATAGTTTGTAGGTTGTTTACTAATATAATAACGTGGTTCACAAAGTAAACTTTAAATACTGCTAATAATAATTAATAGCCAAACAATCCACTAGTCTTGAAACATAACAGATGTTTCATGATAGATTTATCTGTATTTATGAGTTTTAATTAGGGACGTACTGGAACGTCAATTGCTCTCAATTTTTAAAGTAAGGGTACAATACACTCCGTTTTTTTCTAGTATTTACAATCCTTTAAAACTAGCAGTAAAGCTAAGGACAGATTATATTATTATTTATTATTATTTTTAGCACCGCGTCTTACTACCCTTTCGGGTTATATGAACTTACGCTAATGTGTAATGGTAGGGTGATTGTGAGATGAAATGAAGGAATTACAGTTTAACGTGGAATCCGAACCACGGTGGAGGCCTGGCATTCCTCATCATTCACAAGATGTCTTGTCAGAGGTGAAGGAAGGGTTTGGTAATCAGATAAATATTTGCCGGCACCGAGGATTAAACCCCGGCCGCCAGCATAGAAGTCTGACACCTTTCCCCTAGACCACCAGGTCACCTGACAAATTATAAAAGATCTCCCCGAACAGAGTTGCAATTTCTTAATTGACAATAAAATCGACCTTTGTCGATTTTTTTCTAAGAAGGGAAATCGTCCAAGAGGACGTGAGGGAGGGTGTAAGAATCCATGGCTGCAGCTATTGTAAAAACACTCGCAATAACACCAGAAGAGTGGATGCGTGGTAAACACTCACAATAACACCAGCAAAAGAGAGTGGACTTGTGTCAGACTCACAATAACACCAGCAAACAGAGTAGACGTGTGTTATACACTCGCAATAACACCATCAAACAAAGTGGACATGTGTTAGACACTCACAATAACACCAGCAAACAAAGTGGACGTGTATCAGACACTCACGCAGTCAAAGAGTTGGATATGAACTAGTCACTCCAACTCAACTTACATGATTTATAATCAGTCTTATTATTTTATAAACATAAATAAAGGGTGGAATAAATTAGTTCTAAATATTAATTTATGATATTTAAACTTAACTTATAATTAATTTGAATTAAACCCAGTCCACTCGTCGGTTTGGAACGTGAAAGTATCTGGCGCCCGACCACAATATATTTAAATATTTAGATCGTGAATCCAGGACGATCAGGCTGTAAACTAACCCGGTCAGGATCCAAACTAAGGACGCTGGGACGGATACGACCGCGTGTCATTGGAGTCTGTATTGTGAGCCTAGTCCGTGTAGCCTAGCTAGCCTACTATGAATAGCCAAAGTTATGACCTGTACCTCTCCTATGTAAACAATAAACAAGTTGCATTGTGGGGGGTAGTTGGGCGGGGAGTTTTGAGGTATTGCCGTCGTACAGCGGGTATTGGGGTAGAGCACGGGCCCGGGGGAACTTATTTAGCTTATTAGCGGTCGTATGCACACGTGGCCTGAACCAGCATGTATTCGTAACTTTGAACACATGACTAGTCGGAGGGAAAACCAGACAACTCACAAGGCTTTTTGCTCAGTTATTTTCCTGAGGGAGGAACACAAGCGTATAAGGTAATTAAAAGTATCAAACCAAAGTTGCACTTTAGGGTTAAGCTATAAGATTCGGGTGCATAGTATTGGTAGGGACCGGGATTAAGGGACAACATTTTAGGAGTGACAGGAAATTTAGGAACAAAACTGTGAGAGTTTGAGTATTTAACGACAATATTTCGAGGGGAGAGAATCGGATTTATGGGCTGAATTGTAAGAGAGATATAAGATTTAGGGGCGTAATTGTGGAGGAGACAGGGAATCTAGTGGTAGAATTGTGGGATAGACAAGGAATTTAGGGGCAGAAATGTGGGAGGGCAAGGGGATTTAGGGAGAGATTTGTTGGAGAAACAGGTAATTTATGGGCAGAATTGGGGGATGAACAGGGAATTTAAGGGCAGAAATGTGTGTGTGAGAGAGAGGGGGGAATTTAGGGACATATTTGTGGGATAGACAGGAAATTTAGGGGCAGAATTGCGGGAGAAACGGGGAATTTAGGGGGGAAATGTAAGAACGAGAGGGGGGATTTACGGAAAGAATTGTGGAAGAGACAAGTGATTTGCGTACAGATATGTAAGGGATAATGGGGATTTAGGGGAATGATTGTAAAAGAGGGAGGAGATTTAGGAAAGATATTATGGATGGAGGTGTGGGGGAGACAATGGATTACGGAACAAAATGTTGGCAGAGAGGGGGGTCTTAGGGATATGATGCAATTGGAATTCAAACTGAAACAATAAGTAGGTTAGGTTAGATGCAAATAGATAAGATTGTGATAAAATGTATATATCATAAACATCTAAGGAGAATGTCTTCTGTTAAAAATCAACAGACATGAACCTTTGAATAAGGGGGAAGAGTATATATTCAGAAAGAATAATATTTAAGGTTTTATATTTGTTATTCAACGTTGTCACGTGGCATAAAAACAATGTATCATTATTAAAGTATTTTTTTTCTACACTTGTTAGTACCCATCAAGGCTATCCATATATTGAAACCATTGGTGGCTTATAAAGGGAGATCTATAAAGGAAATATATACCCAGCCGGGATTCAAACACCGACCACAGACAAACCAAACAAGAAAAGGTTGACGCCCTAGCTCACAAACCCACTAATGCAGGCTAAACTACAATTGAACTTTTATCGGCCCGGTGGGAATCTATTAATTAACAAATGTTTTGGTAATTTTTTAATTCAAACTGTTTAACGTTAACAAAAAATAATGTCCTTCTTAAATTAAAAAATTAATTTAATTTATCAGTACGATCATTAAGTGTCAATTTGAGTATCATGATTTTTAATATTCATGAGAATAATAATCTCTATACATAAATTACAAATACGTGGAAACGTAAAACTCCATGGCGTCAGCCCATAATCGAGCCATACCGACAGAGCGGCCACTGTCTGTTGGCGAAGATAGTGCCAACTTCTGAGGATAGAGGGTGCCACGTGATCATAAAAACAACACCCTCCAGATATTAATCTCAGTTTTATATACTACAGCCGCTACTTTTTCATTCAAGTAACTCCTAATTTGTCCGCATGAGGCTTAGTTTGACCCCGTTCCAGACCCACTGCTTCACATAAAATTTGGAAGCACCAGAGAACGAACCCAAGACCTCTGGATCCCTATAAAGTTTTAAGTGGTGGTTGTTTTCTCTACTTCTGAGCCACTGTGTAGATCTACCATCCAGTGAATGTGAATCGTGGCCGGTTATCGAACAAAGTCCGTTACGCACAGTACAATAAAACGAGTCACACAATCAGCCCTCCTTGTCCCCCTTCCCGGTATTGACGTTCTGGACCAAATGTTGTTACACCTAGTTTTCAGACGTTCGTATTGATACAAGTGTAATGTCCACAAGCTGCTAACCCGCTTCAGTGGTCGAATTGTCTAAGGCAGTCGTGTCAAACTCGTTGGCCATAAGGGCCTTCTCGAAAATTCTAAACAATAAAGGGGCTGCCTTTTTTTTAAATATATATGTATATAT
>CABEEJ010006637.1:0-17037 GCA_901482245.1 Timema douglasi | reverse complement strand
TATATATATATATATATATATATTGTTTAGCTCACATAAAATTAATACAAAACTATTGTATTATTATTTGTATCTTATTATTTTAAATGCTTATGCTTTTACTATTCCCAAGCTATTTATTTATTATTTGTATTATTTAGTAATAATAAATTATGTCCTGATTTTTTTTTCTAATTATTCATCAGTATATACAATTAATTAGTCATTATTGTTTTTATCATGTTCTGAATATTGAAAAATGACACCCGGTCACGGGAATCGAACCCGAGACCTTTGGTTTAGTACGCCAATGCTCTTAACACTGATCTATCCAGGATTCGTCATACCCATGGTCATTCTTCACTCATATTTTAAGGCAGAGTCAATGATGGACGTGGGGAAATCGTCGGCTACAAATGTGTGATTAGTTAAGATCATGAGCTATCAGATAACGCAGCCACCTTCGACTCGGTAGATGGCTTAATGCTGCCATTTTTACAGTTATTATAATTGTAAGGGATTGCATATTTAATAATCAAATAGCCAAAGATATTATTTATGCATTTTAGTGAGGATTACTCCATTTATATATTATATTCTGAAAATTGAAAAATGACACCTGGACACGAAAATCGAAACTGGGACCTTTGGCTTCCTGGAATCCTGGATATATCAGTGGTAAGAGCATTGGCGTACTAAGCCAAAGGTCCCGGTTTCGATTCCCGTGAGCAGGTATCATTTTTCAATTTTCAGAATATGATATCTAGATGGAGTAATCCTCACTAAAATGCATAAATAATAGCTTTGGCTATTTGATTCATTATTGTTTTTATGTATATTGTTCTTAAATGCCTATTTGTAAAGTTCTTGTGTACTTTTCATTGCTGGCCTTTTATATTATTATTATTATTATTATTAGCACCGCGTCTTACTAACCGTTCGGGTTATACGCACCGGCCTTTTATAGGTCTTACGAATGTTTCCCAGCACTATAATAAATGAAATTTAAATTATTATTATTATTATTATTATTATTATTATTATTATTATTATTATTATTATTATTATTATTATTATTATTATTATTACAAAAAGAAATATTAGGTCCACTATATAAAACAATAAGCAAAAAAAAACTTAAATATATGTATGCGTCTAGGTCTTCCCAATGGTCTCTTCCTTTTAGGTTTACCAGTCAATGCCTTGAACGTGGTTCTAGATTCTGCCATTCGCGCTGCATGTCGTGTCAACCGTAATATACGAGATTTGATTATACTAACAGCGTCTTGTGATGAGTGAAGGGTGTGAATAATGTATCTCATTTTAAGCACCTTGTTCTCCAACATCCTAAATTTGTTTTCGTCATGAAAGGTAAGAAAACACGTTTATCACTCATCGATAACCAGTGGTAAAACTACTATAATGTGTTGTACATTCTTTAGCTTTACATTCCTTGACAATGGAAGAGGTGTCAACAACTTTCTGAACGAGTTATAGCATGCATTTCCCGACTGTCTTTTTTTTTTCTAAATTTCCTCTATAATATTGTTATTCCTAGTTAAAATTGTTAATAAATATTTAAACACATTAACAATATCATATGTCATAGCGGTGTAAAAGATCAATTCATCGATGTGACGAAATGCACCGCATGACGATCCATCAGGCCTTTTTGTGGTATTAACCACACGAGGAACGAACGCGCGTTGGTTTTTGAAGTATCCACATTGTCATAGTTGCGGAGGGGGAAGGGGGCAGAAAGACCGTTCGTTGCTCGTCCATAAATAACCTTCCCTCCCCCCAAAAATAATCTTCCAACCATCGTGAAACATTCAGTTCGGTCGTTTCATCCGTCTGGGTACCACTGGTGTTCATTGGCATTTCATGGCGAGAGAAGGGGAGATACCGTAGTGAGCGATTGACCTAGCCTTGAACCAAATTCGGAACCACGAGTCACATGCCGCGCTTTTTTTTTCTTTTTTTTTTTGTTGCTTGTTGGAAAGAAGGGGGGAGAAGGGCTGTGGTTTTCAGTCGAGTAGGATAGTTATATTTTATTGCAACAGTGTTTACATCCCAATGCTATGTAATTTTGATGCATGAAATTCATCGACATAGTGTCGGCGTAGAATTTTCAAAAAAAAATTCAGACAGCTTAACCAGTGGTTCTCAAATGGGCTGCCATGGCTCACCCCGCAGATGGTCCCCTTGAGGATGGACAGAAAAATATCAGGAACTGTACTAATAATTCCACAAGTGTTTCGGCAAAAAAATATAATTTATCTTGTTAATATTGTGTTTCTACAGTAATTATATGTCATGCTTTGTACCCACACCAAACAACCTTGACATTTGTTTATTGCTTAGGCCCAGTTTTTTTTAACACTTCTTCACTTGCTGATGAGATAGTGTGATATTACATAGCCCCTGTTCCCAATAAAATAAGGAGTGCAACATAAAAAATTCCGTCTCAATTCGATTAATACTTTTTAGTTTACTGTCAATAAACAAACAGAACGAACAAAATTATTATAAAAATATATTATTTCATCTTCTTGTCGTTTATCCTACTACGCAGAAAAATTAAAAACCCCACAAAAAGTCGACTGTACAGTCAAACCTTATCTTTATATTATGTGTATGGATATTAATAAAATCAGAACCAAGTAAAAATTAAATTTGATTTAAAAGTAAAGGGAACACTAATTTATGTTTTAAATTATTTAGTTTAACGAACTTTGTTTTTCGAGTGAAACCTTAAGTAAAGTATTTTAAATCCCTTGTAATAAATAGCTGAGCCAATTTATATGGATAGAATACAACCGATTTAAGTAAGACTTTAATCACAACATTTTAATAAAAATTGTATTTTTATCATGAATTATACACTTTAACTTATGCATTATACTTTTAGATTTTAATCATTACATTTAATTATAAACCGTTCTATATTAATTGTGAATGGATGCACTGTTCGTTATGCATTGCATAATATTAGCTAAGTGTGATGCATGAATATAAGCCTAGCCTTATCTATATAAATATAAGAACAAATTAAATAAAGATGTGATACGTTACCTGTGTAATTAATACTAGCCAAATAAAAATACTTTTTCTCTACTGATGTAAATAATATGAAACAAACAACTGAACTATAAAAATAAGTGACTGTTTATAACATTACTTGTGTTTATTTATTTGTCAAAGAAAGACTATTTACATTCTAATGTTAATACGATACAACCAACCTAACCAAAATATACTTTATCTTCGTATTTGAGATTGAAATGTATTTTGTAACTACTCTTAGGATTTGAAATTGATTTAGCAATCAAGTTAAACAGAAAAACAGTTAATTATATATTCAATAGTAAAATACAGCATTTATCACGTGGTTCAAGACAGAATATTTTAAAACATATAATTTGTATTTGTTTTAACAGCTAAACATATAACTTATATTAATTCTGAGATAATACGGAGCACATGAGTGGACATCCGGTCTAAATAGGCTCAGAGGTTTTCGATTTTATCGCGAGCATATAAACACGCAAACAAACCCTCTTTATACTTAATGAATTTTTTTTAAAAACATATCGATTGAGGGGATATAATAATACTATAATAATACACCTTCTCAAACAACGCCTATTCAAACGTTCATATTAAACATCTTAATAAAAGAATTCATTTCAGCCCCTTAGCTACTTCAGCCTCCGCCCCTCCTCCCCAAAAACAACAACACAGGATTGTACATTTTGTTTAAAAAAAATCGTTGGCATTTCTTTCTAGAAATGTTGACGCTGTATTTATTTTATTTTTTGTATTGTTTTAAAAACATTTTTCACTCTCAAGTTTTACGGAGGAGATAGTTTCTTTCGCTAAGAAGAGTTGCCCTCGGCGTGCGGGTTCTGAAATCCAGCAGCTGAAGTGGTACCCAGACACTCTCCCTCCACAGATCTGTCAGATAGCGGTTGTGCACTCTAAAGAAACACGCTAATACCTCTCCCGTGATTCTCTCAGGAGATCCTGTATTGTATCGGACTTTTTGAATATTGATTCTGAACGACGTTCTTCTTGTCTTGCCTCGCAACTTTTTTAAAACGCTGCCGACTGAACTTCCCAACAAAATCGATAGGAAAGGTATGAAGGAAAAAAGACCGTTCGAAGTTGTCTGTCTTGAAGTTCCTCCAGCTGCTCATAACATTAATGTTGTCACGATTGTTGTCATATTATTGACGAAGGTGGTGGCGATTAGACAGAAGAAGAAAAATTGTTTTTTAAACAAACTTTATTTCAGTAGATTAAGTCGAGATGGAAGAGACGTTAAAAATTAAGTTTAGTTCTTTTACCGTTTTTATAGCGAAAAATATTTTTGGTCCAAAATTAAATTAAATATGGCTCCAGTAGAAACATAAATTTAATATGATCCACGTAGTAATCTCAACAGTTCTTGAATATCTGTCATGAGCATAGTGGCATTTGAGGAAAAACTATTTTTAAATAAATAAAACTATCCATCCGAATTCCAAGATGCCTATGAAAAATAGCTAAGAACTGTTAATGATGTTATGCAGCCTACTTTAAATTAAAATATAGGTTTCTACAGAAGCAATATTTTATTTTATTTGGCTATAATACTTTATGTTATAATAACTGTCAATAAACTAACCTTAATTCATGCTCCCTTCTATAACACCTTTTATTTTAATACTAAAGTTAAACCATTTCAGTGGCCGCATGGTTTAAGGCACTACTTGTTAGCGTACGTAGTATATAAGAGTACATCCCGAATGAGTAGTAAGCCACTGTGCTTGAAAAATATCTTAAAGCTTGACATCCTATTTATTATGCGCCACGTCTTACAACCCATTTGGACTGTCCACCGATTTTCACCAATAAGTCAGATATCAGAATATAGGTTAAATGTCAAATTAAATTTATTTGCATTTATATATAGGTAAAGTGGAACTACATTTTTTTAATAAAGTATACTGGTACAGAATTCGAACCATGGGCTTCCCATTACTATCAAACCAGATAAGACGAGTCTAATGCCTTCAACCTCACAGCCACTGGCTTGTGTGTCAATCATTCATATGTTTATAGTAAAGAACATCTTAAATTAAGAAAATTGTAGTCTATGTCTTAGCTCAATCACTAGTGCGTTTGGCTACTAATTTTAGGGTCCCAGTTAAGAGTTCCGGCGGGAATAAATCATTAATCGTAAAATAGAATTTATTTATTTACTTTTGCTGTGTGGTGAATAAAAGGTGTGTACCTTTTCTTTCCTTTCTGACCTAAAATTGTTATAGCTAAGCCACTATGGCAATTTTTCATAAATCTGCAGAGCTGATCACACGGTCAATGGCATCAGCCTCTTAATAGACCTCCCTTTTGGTGGGTGTCGGTTATGTCTGGTACAGCTGGGTACCCTGCGTGGGGTGGTTTTCAACATCTTAATTCTATTACTACGAGTTTCCCACCCCTTCTTTACATGCTAATCAACTGTACTTTCTCTAAAACTAATGACCATCCATTTCCTTTAAATTAAGCCGGAATATCCTTAATATTAAACAAAATAGTTTTAAAAAAACTGACACCAAATTGTGTTAGTAAAATAAAATGGATTTTATTGAAACAGTTGAAATATTAATATCATTAATATAAAATATATATAGTTTTTATTAGTATATTCGAAAATGTCTATTCAATAGAAAGCTAAATTAAATAAATAAACACTTTGAGTTGATATGGTTTTCCAGGTTGGCATAACTAGTTTATATTTCACACTTTAAATTATAATCATTTAGATCAACTAATTTCGCTCAACTTTCACATATAACCAAATAATCGTTCAAATTCCTCTATGGGATGGAATCCCATCTTCCTATTCGTGAAGCTGTTGTTTGCCTGACTCGTAATCTTCCTCCCCTGGATCTGACGTTTCTTGGAGTTGACTGATGGTTTCAGCAGAAACAGACATTTTCTTCTGTTACCGCACCAACTGGGAAACAATTCAACTAATCAATTTATGTAGACTAAGACCTCAAGATGGGGTGGAAAATAACATGAGTCGAGTCAAGTGTTTTTGCAGTTTTTACATACATTTTTTGTACAAAATAATAAAGATATATTTATTCAAAAGATACGTTTAATTTAGTTTTCTACGCATTGAAATCTTAAAATTTCTTAAATATTTGTCGTGACCATCGCGGATTTGAGTAGCATTTTTTCTAAATTTTTTTTATTTTTTTAATTCAAAAGCTTCGTGACAAATATTCAAGAACTGTTGAGATTACAATGTGTAGAAAACTAGACTAAACGAATATACCGAGATAATATTTTTTTTATTTTAGTCCAGAATGTTTTTTCTATTAAACCTACAAAAAATTACTCTAAAACAAGTACACAATGTTATATAAAATACTATCAACATACACATTTGAATAAAATCAAAAATCATTCGTCAGTAAACTACTCTTATATGAATATGTATTTGGAAAAAGAAATATATACACACGTATCTATTAAGGACAAAACTCCGTAGATACCAAATTATTTAAGCAAACTATTATAGTAATTTTCAAGAAATTTCAAATTTTCTAAATTCATTCATCAGTTAACTACCCTTAGATAAAATTTTATTAAAAAAAAGTGTATTGTGCCATCTATCAAGTAAAACACTGCCCCAGATATATGATTTGAACAAATTATTTTTAAATTTGAAATATTCAAAAATAGGTCATTAGTAAATTATCCATAAGTTCAGTGCCAATATCAATTTGGTCTCTAGTTATAACATATTATGAAATATAAGGTTTTAACGAAATCCATAAAACTATTTCAGCAATGAACCCGAGTACAGATAGACCTTCAGACAAGTTGCTAGACAGACAGACATTTCTAAAAGCCATATTGCAAAAAAAAAAAATGTTGCGTTTGAGAGCACATAAAACACCAAGATCCTTAATAATCTAGAGAGTTAAATATGTTCACGATTACAATACTGTATCTTTCTGATAAAGTAAATGAGATAAATACTTGTGGTTGGATATAAAGTGTGAAAGAACATTTTACAAGAGCTCTCATAATAATGTCGGACTCCCCTTGGCAGCAGTCCGCGAGCCACCACTGCTCTGTATATGGATGTCCTCTCAGTGTGAGACACTTGAGCCTGCGGGTGTATGCATCAATAGTGTCGATGAGCCCAACCAAAGGGAAAATGGAAATATCCTTGCAGAAGTGCACTTTGGTTAAACTGGGGTGTGAAAAGATTTAGCTGATAAATCATTATTAATAATATTTATATTTTCTCTCGATCTCTCAGAGAGAGGAAATATTGTGATCATCAAAAAATATTAAACTCAAGATAGATGTTCATGACCCACTGAAACTGAAAGAGTGTTTTTTTGCAATGTCGTGAGACAGTCTGTTTATCGGCATAGAGACGAAACCATTTCACCAATCGGGCTAGAACTTGTTATTTGGGGATTTTAAAAGGTTTCCTAGAGGAATTTTTGGTAAATATCTAATCTAACCGTAAAATTAAATGTAGTTTACTGAAGGACATAAAGAGGAAAAAAATAGATTTTCTCAAAATAAGCTCTAAAGATTTGATTAAATTTCTTATATAAACACTTTTTAACATCACAAAAAAATAGAATTTCTCATTTTTCCATGAAAACGGCTTTGAGTGTATTTTACACTAGCGGAAAATTCAAATCTTGATAAATTCTCTGCAACTATTTGAGATAGGAAATAACTTACCATTGTAAAGTTGTAATACTTTCAGAATTGAACAAACTTTTATTTGAAATATATTTTTATAAAACCAATAACTTACAAGATATTGGCCAATTTTATTTTTATTTTAAGTTTTGGAAATCGGGAGTTGATTGTCATACTCTTTGGTGAACAAAGATGCTAATTTTGTCTTAATATATATCTGTAAAAGAGTATAATATTTCATTCTTGCTTTTTGGTGGAATGTGATGTGTTTTTCATCGTGCTTCTGAAACAATGTTTATTATTTCGTTTCACAAATATTACTAGTTTCAAATAAGTATCTCCAATTTCAATTAAAGGAAATATTGTGTTGAGCTCAACCGCTGAAGACGGGGATATCGAGGTTCGAATCTAGGTTGGGTGAACTGTGGGTGGTTTTTTCTAAATGGTTTTCCACTCCCCCTCCACACAAATGCGGGTTCACTTCCTCTAATTCATCCTTCCCAATTCCTAATCCATTAGCGTAATTAGTACTTAAAACGTATAACCCGAACGGGTAGTAAGACGTGGTGCTAAATAATAATAATTAAAGGAGATAGAAAGTCTGTACGGTGCATCGTAGCGTTGAATGGACATCATGTTATACTGAATCTACTTTCAATGACAGTACCATTTATTTTAAATGTTGGACTATATTTTTGTGTCATGCAAATTTTATATACGGTTCAATTTTCATAGGAATGGCCTATCTGACAGATAAGAATGCTACTATATCTACTTTCAAGTATTCCTATTAAAATTGGATTTATATAAAAGGAGCTTATTCAATATTACTTATAGAACCGGTTAAATAAATAACCATAGTAATAAAAGCTCGGTGTTATTGCAGTTTTTATAATAAAACCCTTTCTTGGGTCCAAATAAATAAAATATATCTCCAGTAGAAACATATAGTTTCATTTTCTTCACAAGGTGAACCCAAAATTTTTTGAATATCTGGGATTATCATAGCGATATTTGATGACCAATATTTAAATAAATAAAAGATTGTCATTAAATTCCAGGACACTCTTGACAGATATTAAAAAACGGTTGATCTCACCATGTGAAGAAAATTAATCTATTACTTTAATACTAAAGCAATATTTTATTTATTTTGACCAAAAAAAGTATTTGCTATAAAACCAGCAAAAAACAGGCACCCTTTCTTGCGTCCCCTTACACTCTCACCTTAAAATTCATATGACTATAGTATATTTATAATTTGATGATTTTAATTATTAACGTAATTGAAATGGTTCTGTATCGTCATAATACATTTTGGTACTAGGAGTCTACACACACATGTAGACATACGGTCTCTATGGCAAGCTCTGCTAGTCTAATCTGCCTATGACGTGGCAAAAATTGGGGTCAAACGCCGCAAAAGGTTGAAAGACACTGGAATGTTAAGGGGTTTCATTCTATCGTCATAATTTCTTTCAGGTGGAAATGAACATATAAAGTGTTTGCGGATAGCCTGTGCTGAGTCTCAAGAAGCAGTCCTCGTGAAATTCCTTTACAACAACCCCTGACCCTACCCCCTTTCTACCCACTTCCACAATTTATCCCTCCCTCCCCCCCTTGCCAATATTGTGATAACCTTTCTAGAAGCAGGTCTCCACCCTGAACGTGAATGACTGTAACGATTCAAAGAGGTCGGAAAGGGGGATGTGCTGAATAGAGGAGGAGGTTTTGTCACTACACACCACACTCTGACGTAGACAACAACAGTCACTCCATCCCTCGATAGACGTCCCCACACAATACAACCACATTACAGTGAAGATCTCTTGTTACACACTCCTCTCTCCTCCTCCACGCACGTACGTCAAGATGACAACACATTGTGACTTCCCGCCAAGTCGTTGCGCTGCACGACACGATGCCAGGCGCGTTATCTCTCTCCCGCGCGCGCACACACACACACACACTCACTCCACGCATTCCTTCCAACACTATAGTGTCACCGGCAAGACATTAGCATGGAAATGAAGACGTCATTCAAGAGAAGGATGAAGGCTCCTTAAAAAAAGAAAAAGAGGAAAGGATAAAAAAAATACCTGTGGTGGAACTATGGCGTCACGAAGATTGCGCTCGTGTCGTCAGATCAATTAGAACTTGATGAAAAAGAAGAAAGAGATTTTAAATTCCTAAAAAAAAAAAATCTGAATGGACGTTTTTAATAGTTCACGAGTTGAAAAGGGAATTTTTCAAAGTAAATCTAAATTTTTGCTTTTGTTGTAACTATACGTTTATAAAATAATTCATTATAGACTACAAAGTCAAAAAGCTACATTAATTTTACTTTATTAGTACAGTTTCATTTAGATCGATGGGTACATGGTTAAATTCCAGGCTCATCTACTCTGGCATTCCCGTAATGGGAAGTTCAGGATTCGAGTCCCATCCAGGTGTATCGTGGATGCTATTTTTCCATAAATTGTATCCATACAAATACTGATACATCCACCCGAAAAGTGTAAATACACGGATAGCCCGAACGGAAACTAAGACATTGTTCACAAAAATAAAATAATTTCAATATTGTTTATATATCCATACGTCAAGCCATAAGACATGTGTTCTGCAAGTGCCCCTTTTAATAGAGTATGTTTTTTTTTACAGTTTTCCTCATAATTACTATTTATGTGTTTTAAAAGCTCTTAATATGGTGGTTAGAGTCTATTTAATGAACTGTCAAATTGTTTTAATAGTAGCCTATGTATTGAGAAGATTTCACAATGACAAGTGAACGGCATGAAAATTAATGATTATGTCTTGTCAAGCACATTTTATCTTTCACAGTTTGTCACATAAACCCGACACTTAACTTTACCTGTTATCTTATCTGGTAAAGTTGTTTGAACTCTTTTAGTGGCCCCATGTTCTCTAAATATATATCATTTAAAGTCATTTTAAAGATTTCAGATTATATTATTTACTTACTTTATGGCATTAGGAACTCAAAAGTTCATTTCTGCACTTAAAAGGTACGACACCTATACCAATCTTGAACTAGTTATATCCAGTCGACCTCATTACACCCTATCCCTATCTTGAGTTAGATCTATCCAGTCCACCTCATTACACCCCATTTTTTCAGGTCAGTTATAAGGTTAGCCTACTATCTACGTCTAGGTCTTCCAAAGGTTTTTTTCCCAATGGGTTTGCCAGTCAGTACAATGACTAAAGTTCTAGATTCTCCCATTCACGTTACATGTCCTGCCCACCATAATTTATGAGACTGAATTATCCTAACAATGTCTTGTGACAAATACAGGGTATTTAATTAATAATTATGTAACCTCCTCTACTACCCAGTTTTGTCATTCCTTTCATTAACTTACTATACAGAAATATTCAAAACATTGTAACTAGTCTCAATTTTTGTAAATAAGGGAAGTTTAAAATTAATAACTCACAGGCTACACTTTCAACTAATTTGGAACTGTAGACTCCAAGTTGATGTAAAAATAAATAACTTGATTGAAGAGTGAGCAATGGAACCTTTTACTTTCTCATATATATAAAGCAATGTCATCGTGGAAAAAAACAAACCTTTATTTGAAAATGAATCTTGACGTTTTATGTGACCCTGAACCAAAAAAAGTAGGTCTTGCAATTCTACCTGGATATCTCTCTTTGGGGCTACAGCCCCAATGGTTTTATGGATTTTATTCAAACATGATATTTAAATGCTATATGGCCATATCTCAAGGTATTTATAAAAAGTTGATTATAGCCATCAAAATAAGGGGTATTTAACTCATGATTGGTCTTTAAATAGGTGAAATTTCTATAAAATGTATGTTCAAAATGGAGTTCTAAAGAGTGTTTTATATGTTAAATAAGAATGTTAGTTTTTTTTAAGTAAAGTATAATTTGAGGGTAGTTTACTAGTGGATGATGACCCCCTGAAACCAAAAAAGTTGTTTTCGCAATGCGGTAGCTGCAACTATTTTACCGTTTGGGCTAAAACTTGGTATCTAGTGTTTTAATAAGGTATCCCGAGGTGTTTTTGGGATTATATATCTAACCCTAAATTTAAGGATAGCTTACTGAATTTTACATTTAGACACTATTAATATAAACAAGATGATAATTCTAATTTTCTCATGAAAATGACTTTGAGGGTACTTTACATTGGGGGAATTTTCCGATTTCCATAATTTCTCCGCATCTATTTGAGATAAGAAATAACTTATCATTGTAAAGTTGAAGTACTATTAAAGATAAGAATCTTTTATTTGAAATATGTTTTTATAAAACCAATAATTTCTGAGATTTAAGCATACATATATATATATATATATACATCCTAAGAGCCTCAGGATCTATTAGTTTAGCCTAGTCTAAATTCGTTAATACTGACATTTTGGCCTAGCTCATAGAATAAATTGTATAGCCTATATATAGTTGTATTAGGCCAAACCAGGTTTAGGTTTGTTTAGGTTAGTTTAGGTTATCTGACAACATTTGCGTGTGAGGTGTGAAAGTTGAAATCTGTTCAAGGTCGATTCATCGTATGGGTTAAGAATTAAAACTAAAAATGCCTAAAAAATCAGGCTATATCGGTTTATCCAACAAGCCGCAGGATGTATCAATTCGGCTTAGTCCAAACTAGATTGTCCTAGAATCGGGTTTGGACTGTAGTCTATACTGTATACAATTTTTAACTCAGGTCTGTGAAAATGAATTTGATTCTTATACTCTTTGGTGAACAAAGATATTTCTCTTTTCTCAATTTTTCTGTAATAGTATTCCTAGTTCCTAATGCGAACGAGTAAGTAAAAAGTAAGTGTATATTATTTCATTTACGATCTTTGGTGTAGTATTTCTACAACAATGTAGGCCTATATACCTATAATTTCTTTTCACTAATCTTACGAGTTTTTACTAAATGTTTTTTTAAAGATAAAAGTGAGAGAAAATTAGTTTGGTGCACAGTATTATTTATTTTATTTATATCTGAATAGTGTTTTATTTAGTCATTTAAATAATGTTTGTTTTTCTAAGGTTAACTTTTTAAGGTTAATTTACTAATAAGTGGCATTTGACAGTGTTGTCACAAACTGTAATAGACTATATGAGAAAGTATGAACGATTGTGTCGTACAATTTATTTAATCTTTCGTTGTACTTTCTAATCGATAAATATTATTGGTACATGACACAAGCAATTCACAGAAGTTGGCACTAGTTTTGCCAACAGAAGGTGGCCCGTTAGTCAGTTTGGCTCCATTGCGGGATAATGCCATGGAGTTTATATTATTGGTAGACTCAAGTTTGAATCCCAGTTTAGTCGAAATCTTCGCGCTGCACGCAAGTGGGATTTGAATTTGGGGTGAGACGCCAGTTTCTAAAAGTACGCCGTGTTTAGCACGTCGTGTAAAGAAAAAATATTTTTATCATCACGTCTTAGTACCCGTTCGGGCTACACGGCGATGTACTAGCTGCGCACTTGGAGAAAGTATGATTATGGTTGAATTTAAAGGAAGTGTACCGATATTTGCGTAGAGGAAGCGTGGAAACCCGTTTTGAAAACACCCGACCGAGATTCAAACCTTTATCGCTGTGTCACCGACAATCTAGTATATTGCGATAGTGAGGCCTTAAAGCATGCAGCCACCGTAAAGGGGTTAAAACAATAAATGCACAAATGGGAACGTCTTTAAAAATTGGTAACCATAGTCTTAAAACTATAGGTTTATCCTCAATTAGGGGAAAATTGACAACCTGGACACGGTAATCTAACCTGGAACCTTTGACTACAAGATGAACTAGGATGGCTCATTGGTCGAGCATTGATGATCAAAGCCAAGGTTCTAGGTTTGATTACCGTGTACAGTTAGTCCTTTTACATTAAATTGAATTTGATTTACCTATCAATTCTGACCCTGTGCACATTCCTCACGTATCCATTTGTGCGATCTTAAGAAAATAGAAAGATATCCACTACTTGGAGAAATTTGATTATGTGTTTGATTACGTCACCCAGTACACAAATGTTATAATTTTAATAGGAAGAGAGTCACATGTAGATATTTTTTTTAAATAAATAGGGTAATGACATTAGTTGGACATTGATGTGAATTTTAAAGGTTTATTTATGACTTAACTTCTAAAAGATGACTTTTATTTTAACAATTTAGTTTATAGCTTTGTGTCTGTTGAGTTCTGGCTTGTGTACTGAGTGACGTCACAAGCTTAGCAAATAAGATGTATTTCTCCATTTTGCACTACTTTCTATTCGCTTTATACTGAATTTGTGACTACATTAAAATTTATAATAAGTATCTAGATATAAATTATGAGTTATTTTAAATCATCATTTATTATTATTATTATTATTATTATTATTATTAGCACCGCGTCTTAATACCCGTTAGGGTTATACGCACTTACGCTAATGTGTAATGGTAGGGTGATTGTGAGATGAAATGGAGGACCTACAGTTTAACGTGTAATCCAAACCACGGTGGAGGCCTGGCATTCCTCACATTCACAAGATGTCTTGTCAGAGGTGAAGGAAGGGTTTGGTAATCAGATAAATCTGTGCCGGGACCGAGGATTGAACCCCGGCGCCAGCACAAAATCATCATATACTTTATTATATCTAGTATCAATTGTTTATTCAATACACTTATATTTAAAGCATGGCAACATGAAACAGGACTTTCAAACAAAAGCAAATTTCATATGTTAGTTATCTACGTTCAAGTATGAAGCTATAAACTGAAATAATAAAACCCGCATTGGTGGATAAGTGGACTATATTCCAGGCTCATTTAGTCCGGTGTTCCGGTGACGAGGAGGCTACTATTATAATTCTAGCCGGACTTTTTCATAAATTGTTCCCCTCCACACAAATGTGGGTACATTTCTTCTAAATACTACTTTACTAATCTCTACTCTATTAGATTAGTTAAAATGCATGTTGTCCGGACGACGTGGTGTAAAATAAATAAATATTAAATAACATGACTTTGGTTGAAAGCACGTTATAGATGTCCTTATTTCGTATCAAAATACTTCAATACGTGAGGCCTATCAGAATGGGCCTCCAACCAAAATCAAGGCATAATTTCAGAACTCAAGTTTCATAAGGGGAAAAATTACTTTTGGTTTAATTAATAATGTATTGCTTTTTAAATCAATACGTTTGGTTTCATCATTTGGTTTAATTTGTTGCAACAAATTGTTTAAGTTTATTTTATTTTATTCATAATCTAATAAAATATTACTATAAAATAGCTAAAAACAACTTCTGCTACTCTTGTTATTGTCTTCGAGTATCCATTGTACTTTGAACACAGCCATATGATTACGTTGACATTGACCTACATTTTAAATCCCTTATCTACAATTCCCGAAATACGAATAAATAAGAATTAGTACTTTTAGCTAGCATTATTGATGATGTTCGGTAAATATCCATTATGTTTCGTATAAATAATGCTAATAATAATTCTTGTAATATTTATTATTATTATTAGCACCGCGTCTTACTACCCGTTCGGGTTATACGCACTTACGCTAATGTGTAATGGTAGGGTGATTGTGAGATGAAATGGAGGACCTACAGTTTAACGTGGAATCCGAACCACGGTGGAGGCCTGGCATTCCCCACATTCACAAGATGTATTGTCAGAGGTGAAGGAAGGATTTGGTAATCAGATAAATCTGTGCCGGGACCGAGGATTGAACCCCGGCCGCCAGCACAGAAGTCTGACACCTTACCCCTAGACCGCCAGGTCACCTACTTGTAATATTTAACTAACGAAATGCATTTAACTCTTGCCTAGAAATACTAACAATACTTTTTTTAATTAATAACACCATAATGTATAATTTAAGTAAAAACTGTGTATTCGTTCAACTACGCACCTTCTCGGAATTATTTGAAAATGTCGATTATTATTGTTTTAATTTCTGTGCGGGTTGTACGCATTTTAACAAAGCAAACGGGATAGGGATAAGAAGGGTAGAGCTAGGATTGATTATTGTACCCATATTAGCGTGGAGGTAGAGTGGAAAACCATATATTACCAATTTAATACTACAAGTATACTCAGTTGGGACTCGAGCCCCATCCTCTTTGTTACTGACAAACCAAAGTATGCAAGAATTATGCCCTTACCTGAATGTCCACGGTTGCGTGTCTTATTCGTTTATAATCTTTGATGTGATTGTATATTATACTCCTAAATAAATCTTTAACAGTTTAATAAGGATGAAAATCGAGAATGTTATCCGATTTTGTCAGAAGCTACATCGATTCATTCTATTCATAGTCTCGCAGTCTAATTACCGTGATGTCTGTAAGACCACGCCTCTATTGTCCGTCTGATAATGAATTATAGTCCGGCCATACTCATAGTATAGAAATTTCGATATGAAAATAATGACAAAAAAAAATGAATTCGTTTAATCGTGGGGATTGTGTGTCTGTAAAAAAATATATATATCGGATTTACTATCCCTAACTTTGAAAGACATTTTAATTAAAAATTTGTTCTATAGTCATCGTAATACGTACTTTTCATTCGAACCATAAAGAACACATAATTTAGTTACTAATATGGTCCCATATTAATGTCAGAGAGACTCATTGTTCCATTATGTTTTTCTCGTGCCTTCAACAAATGAATAGTAGAGAAGCCTGAATCATTCGACAGGTACATTTTGGAGATGGATTAACCGAATAGAATAGGCAGGAGGGTGAGGACTACGATAAAGCTTAAACTATGGTTAGTTAATTACTAGATTTTAATACGTGGGTACCAACACGAGTTAAGTTCCATTCCCCGCATGGTCAGAAAAATTATAATTTGGAAAATCCGGGTTTTACCTTTTATAGTGATGAATTAATAGCCGGAGGCCTGGTGTTGTGTCTGTGTTAGGGTTAAGGTGGATCATATATTGTGTGTTGCTGACAGGGGTGGATCCAGGTAATTTTCAAAGGGGAGTCATAATTATAAATAACATAGTTACTTACAATGTTAGATTTCTGTTTAAAGCCAATTAATAGTTTCTCATTCATATTTGATCTTATGTATGTTTTAAATCGTGGTCATCCTTTCCAATTTTTTAAAATCAAATAGTTTTTATAAACTATTTGGAGTGACTCTCCTTTAGCAATTTTTTTGAAAAATTGTTCACTCTAGAAGCTATAAGTAGCTTTCGCCTTGATTTTTTTTAAATTAGACCCCCCTGCGGGACGGGGTTAGAATAGTCCCGCAGTAACCCCTGCTTGTCGTAAGAGGCGACTAAAAGGGGAGGCTTCTGTGCA
>CABEEJ010006636.1:26318-37983 GCA_901482245.1 Timema douglasi | reverse complement strand
TGGTAGGGTGATTGTGAGATGAAATGAAGGACCTACAGTTTAACGTGGAATCCAAACCACGGTGGAGACCTGGCATTCCTCACATTTACAAGATGTCTTGTCAGATGTGAAGGAAGGGTTTGGTAATCAGATAAATCTTTGCCGGGACCTGGGATTGAACGTCTTACTACCCTTTCAGATTGTACGTCCATGTAATAATTACGCTAATGGTTTTAGGAAGAAGGGAGGCTATATTTAGAAGAAGTCTATCCACATTTGCGTAGTGGGAGAGTGGAAAACCATCTTGAAAAAAAAACCACCTTCAGTATACTCAACCGAGAATCGAGCCTATTCTTCTTCGCGACTAGCGCCTTAGACAATGCGACAAACGAAGTGATTCCTAACCCATTAGGGTATATTATCATACATGCGTATAAAATGAACAGATAGCAAGACGCGCTGACAATTATATAAGTTTGTAATAAAATGGCAAAACGCTCATGAAAAATATTCAAGACCTGTTAAGAGTACTAACAGAAAAATCACGTTAGATGAGCTTGACATTGAATCCTCGTGTTCACCTATGCGTGTATTTATTTAAAATAATTGTTGTTTTAAAACTTATTTATTCGGAGAAAGCAAACGCTTGTACAATTAAATTGTACATGACTAGCGAAGCTTGTAAGATCGAAATGATCCTTAATACGGATACAGTCGCATCAAATACCATAGTCTACTAATACATTTTAGAAAAATTACACTTAGACAAGGAAAATTTCCGTGTCCAGGTATAATTTTTTAGAAATTAACACACTAGTTTATTTGCATACACTCAAATTTTCATAGAAAAGGCCTTTTGAAAATACAAACATATTTTTTGCAGTCAAGATTGATAACAATTTACTATAATATTAATATATTTGAAGATAATTATCCATTAAAAGTGACAGCTGCAGACTACACGACTTATGAATACATTACACTATAGATTATGGTAAGTTTTCTAGCAGTCAGATAAAGCCCTTCCTGTGAAAATTTAGCTATAAGCTATACGTTATCCCAAGGGCACAGCCCAAGGGTGATATCGGATCTTAAAAATTCTCCATGTTTGGACTTATGAGAGCGTCTAACGGAGCCATAAGTTGTTAAAACTGTTTCAAGACCAGAAAGAATAAATGTGACAAAAATAACCCAAATTGCACTAACGAAACTGGAAACCAACAAACGATTTTCCAGGGTAAATAGCTTAAAGCTTATTTTAAACGCCTTTATTTATTTACAACCATTATTACTACTACTCCACCATCATACATTGTTTTGGTTAAATATTTATCGTCAGGGCACCATGGCTCATCTCCTCCAAATGTGTTTTCACACCATCTCTCAAGTCATATAGTAGTGTAGTTCTTTAAAATGCATTCTCTTCCTAATCCTGTTTAGCTAGGTTATATACAGTAGCCCCAAGACTTATTTGGTGCTGACTGACAGCTCACAGCTGACAGCTGATGGTTTTGAAAAGTTACCAGACTAAATTATGTATCCCTACGCCGAACCATATGATCTGCAAAAACATGTGTTTTAGCAGCTGTCACTTCTGACAGTCAAAATTTAGGTATATACTTAAATGTAGACTGTCAGAAGTCAGCTGTGAGCTGTCAGTCAGCATCAAAGAAGTCATGGGGCTACTGTAGAGTAGGTTAGTAATAGCAAGTACAATTCCACTTAGGCCTACAGGAAGTGAGGATTTTATGACAAACACCAGCATTAGCTTGAAGAGACGAGAGAAAAACATTAATGGAAACCTAAAACAAACAACCTCGGTGCATTCTACGGGCAATGTGCTCTGGCCTCCAGGTTCAAGGTTGATAGTGCAGTACTATGTAATAGCCATGCTGGAAAACATACCCTAAAAACTCGTTTCAGTGGGCACGAGGATAAAAGCGGCAGTCACGTCTTAACAAGTTTATTGTCAACAACAAGGTTAAGTTTCGAGGCTCTCAAGGCAGTGATTTCCAAACCCAGGGTCACGACTAAGATGAGGGTCGCAAGTATGTTTATAAGGATTGCGAAAAGGTCTCTAAAAATTATAGTAGTGTTGTAGTATCCATTGAAATAGTTTTTTTGGTCACTTACTGATCATGATAACGAGGTCACATTTAAACTAAAAATTATGATTTACATTTTTGTTTGATTAAGGTATAGAAATTAATTATATTTTTGGTTATTTCAACTAATTCAATTAAGTTAATTAAGTTAACTGATTTGAAAACAATTGGTCACCAAGCCGGGTAAATATTATATTTTGGGTCATGATCAAAAGCGTTTGGGAAACACTTACATAAGATGTACCGAGTTTTTTTTTTCTAAATGGTTTCCTACTTTACCCCAACAAGTTCGGGTACTTTTCCACTTAATTTTACTTTCCTATTTTCTTACTCTATAAGTGTGATGCAGAGCACGATCTTTTGGATTTTATTTAGTGCACAATTATTGTTGTTAAAAAAAAAGATCGCGTCACAAGAAATGGGACAGATATTGTATATTATTTTGTTTACCTGTGACTTTGGCCTCAACAGGCGTGACCTGCTCCTCTGTCGACCTGAAGAGTTCACTGAAGTCCGCCATTCCGAAGACTCGAGCTCGAATGACACATCAGCGAGCGACACGACCGACTTACTGACTGACTCCTGCTTCTTTGCAGTCATACAGCGTGGACACCTTGACTTGCGTTAGAAAACCACCTTCTTGGGTGATATAACCGTCCATCACGAGTTTACTGGGGTAACAAAACAAATATCGCGTGGGACATGGTCGATTCTAATTGGTAGTTTGGTCTTCCTGCCCGCGTAACCTTGAAAAAAGAAAGAGAGAAGGCACTATTTGTCTAAACGCACTTATCAAAATAAGCTGAAGTGTTGGTGAAACTTGTGCCGGACACACTTTGTATTATGACTGACCGGCTTCACTTGGGAGCAAACAAATGAACCTCCTAGCGCGGAGTATCATAACGGTGGTTTCAATGTGGCTCCGTCAGTCTTCTTTCACTTGAGTTCATATAACAATGACCTGATAGATGAAGTGTTGTGACGTCAGTGCGTGGAGAAGAACCTAGTCTACTTGGCTGGTATCAAAGGAAACTATCCAATACTTGACTGTCGTCTTCTACAAACTAGCTCCTTCCTCTAGGTCCTGTGACGTCACCACATGACTAAGAAGCTAGTCTAGTGGACTAGTAGCAGAGGACTATCCAACACTGTACTGTCGTCTTCTACAAACTCGCTCCTTCCTCTAGGTCATGTGACGTCACCACGCGAACAATAAGCTATTCTATATCACACAGGCAAACGTACCAAATATATCTAAAATAACCATTTTGAGATATACCAAACATCATAGTCATACCAAATTAAATAGGATGTGTATTTGTGGGTTTGTGCACCTGCAGACGCTAAAACTCCAAAATCAAGAAACCTAAAAAACGGAATATTGGCGTAAGTAAGGCCTATTTAGGGAACCTGCTGGTGTGCATCTCAGGCGTTTTTTAATTTTTAATTTTTGACATATATTTTCAGCATACGTCTTAAACTACGTGGATGACGGTTAAACTCTATTATTATAATGTAATAATGTACATATTATTTATTCATTTTCTATCTAACTTTATCACCAAGGAAAAATATACACTTCAAATCCAAAAATAAATTAGCGTTCGGTTTGGTTGATTGTTTCATATTCACATTGGTAGGTAAAATCTTTATTTGATTTTATCTTATTTTTCTTTATATATTCTAACAGAGTACTTCTCCATTAAAAGGAAGTCGATTCAGAGCTTAACGCCTTAGATGACATGAACACCGGTGTTGGCTCAAAAAACCAAGAAACCTTTTTTTTACATCAATTTTTGTTTCTAGCCTGTGGCCTGGGTCAGTTTTTTTTTATTCAAGCAATATATTTTCCACTACCGGCTTGCTGAGTCTGTCGTAGCTTCATATACCTTATAATCAAACTTAAGACTAGGACAGGCACAACATCCAGTCTCCGTACATTAATTTATCACTGTGACAGCGTAAACCTACATTTTACCAATAATACACTTTTCGGCCATGCCGGGAATTGCGCCCGGTGCCCTTAACTCAGTAGGCAGACACGCTAACGACTGAGTTTATTATTATTATTATTATTATTATTATTAGCACCACATCTTACTACCCATTCGGGTATACGCACTTACGCTAATGTGTAATGGTAGGTGTGATTGTGAGATGAAATGGAGGACCTACAATTTAACGTGGAATCCGAACCACGGTGGAGGCCTGGCATTCCCCACATTCACAAAACGACATAGTTAAAGTGTCGAATTAAAATAAACAAAATAAGAAGCTTAGTGAGATGAAACTTTGCATACTTACTACAGGAAACCTAATGATGTGAATATCGATCGTTTTTGTTGTTTACTTTTGAGAGCCTAACTTTTTAGAACGCTATCTAGAAAGCTAAAACTTTGCATAATATGTACTAAGAGAAACATCAATATATGCACTTTAGGCTTATTATTTTATATCAACAACTTGCTCGCATTTTACTTTTACAGAATGAACGATTAAATTTGGCTTAGGCCAGGGGTCAGTAATCTATCGATCGCGATCGACCAGTTGATATCGTGGCAATTTTCAGTCGATAGCGTAACAAAACTACATCACCATTAAAAAAAAGTCGATCTTTGATTCTTATAAGCTTGAAAATATAGGGTGGGCCGGAAACAATTAGACGATCTATGTTGAGGATGGTGATGGACAAGGAGCTGAGGTTTGCCTGACGTCCGGTGGAGCTCCTATGAGGGATATTATATTCAAAAATTGAAAAAGTGTAGTATATTTCGGCTTTATTTAGCTAGTGAATATTTACTTTTCAGTCAAAGTGTTAATTCTTACGTTACTTTTCGTCTAATTGTTTCGGCCCCACCATGTATATCAAAACTTTCAAATAATATTTGAGTGTGAACAAAGTAACCTTGATAGGTCATATCGATAATCTTATAAAGAAATAAAATAACTTAATATAAAAATATGATTTTTTTCTATATATATGGAAACAAATATTTAAGGGAATATTGAATTTAATAAATACACATAAACTGTATTTAAAAAAAATGGAAATATAGAGTGGAACAACAATAAGTGATCGCGAAACCTTTGATAAGTTTGTAAATCGATCGTAGACTTAAAAGTTTGCTGATCCCTGGCTTAGGCCTTCGTACTTGGGGGCAAGTCAAGCTGTGCACCTCAGGCGTAATTTATTTACCTATGGGTAACTCCCAAATCAGTAAACCTATAAATACAAAACTATTAATAGGCCTAATTATTAATGAAACCTAATGGCATAAACTTCAAGTGAAGCGTTTTTATTTCTATACTTTGAGTCTTATTTATATGATCAGTAATAATTAATGACAGCTAGCGTACTTTTTCTTTACCAGTTCTCGCTGGAGCAATTGCTATACTTCTATACTTCTTTCTTTACCAGTTCTCGCTGGAGCAATTGCTATACTTCTATACTTCTTTCTTTACCAGTTCTCGCTGCAGCAATTGCTATACTTCTATACTTCTTTCTTTACCAGTTCTCGCTGGAGCAATTGCTATACTTCTATACTTCTTTCTCTACCAGTTCTCGCTGGAGCAATTGCTATACTTCTTTCTTTACCAGTTCTCGCTGCAGCTATTGTTATACTTCTATACCTCGAAACTTAAACATATCATTTTTATACACTTCGAGGGGTGGTTATCCTATTTTATATAAACATTTTATTTTATTTTTGGGGCTCCCAAAAGTATATATTTTAATTCTACCTAGGTTTGAGATAATTTCTCATATTATTTGTCACGAAAGTGGTAAGAAGGAAACCTCCATAAATCCAGGTATAATTTTTGCAATAACTGCTGTTGTATTCTTATGATCTGTTTTATGAGCACATCATATATTTACAGCAGGAATACATGTTGACTTAAGGAAACCTTAGGCTAGACATATCAAGTGTATTTTGTTTTACTTATAAATATATCACAAATTTGACGCCTTAAATAATGTGGCCAGTGGTATGGATAGCTCCAAAACCAAAACGCATAAGAAGTGAAAGCTTGGTATATGTATAGTAAATAATAGCCTACCTAAGAAAATTAGAGAAGCTGCCACGTATAATATCAATAATTCCAGTATCTAAAAAACCAAGAACATAGAAAGTAGAAACGTGAAATAGACGGACGTTCTTAGGCTAATATTAGTTTGTTTACACATATTGTGAGCCTGACGTCTTAAAGGGCGTGTTCATCAATGTGGGTAGCGTCGAAACTAAGGAACATAAAAATCTGAAACTTGTTATAATTACTAAGGGATTTGAGTTTTAGGCGTTTATTTGCACTTCTAGGCCTACATATATATTTATTAAGAGCCTGACGCCTTAGACTTCGCATATATTGGTGTGGATAGCTTCAAAACAAATTAATATAAAAAAACTTGAATTTTAAATTCTCAATAAGGAATAATATGTGTGAAATAAAGTGCACTGGAAAAAAAATTGTAATAAATAAAATGATAGATTACTAGGAAAGTGGCAGAGTAGAAATACATGTAAAAATACTAACACATTTTCACACACATTTCAATATTTCGATGTTATAATATTACAAGTGATAGTCCAAATTTGTTATTTTTTTGAACGTTTAAATTATCATATTACGATCCCGAAGACTTTAATCGCGTGATTATCTGTTTGTGATTTTAAAAGGTTTTTTTTTAACATTGTTCACTAACAGTAACCGGTTCCAAACACATTTAATTTTTTTAAATTGGTACGTCTAACACACTGGCTATACAAGTTATAATATATTTTTAGGGATGAAAAGGCAACTACAGAATAAGTGCATCCACACAAGTGACGAAGGAGTATGATGAAACCACGGTAATCATTATTAAATGTGACACACTTTGGTGGCCGGATGGTCTAAGGCGCTACTCTTGCAGTAGACTAGACTGTTGATGACGGACAGATTGAGGTTCGAATCTTGGTCTGGTGTACTGAGGTTTTTTTTCCAAAATATTTTTCCACTATCAATAATAGTAATAATAATAATATTTAGCACCACGTCTTACTACCCGTTCGGGTTATTCGCTTTAAGTACTAATTACGCTAATGGATTAGGAATTGGGAAGGTAAAATTAGAGGAAATGAACCCGCATTTTCGTGGAGGGAGAGTGGAAAACCATTTAGGAAAAACCACCCCCAGTTCACCCGACTGAGATTCGAACCTTGATCTCCCCGTCCTCAGCAGTCAAGCTCAACACGACAAGCGCCTTAGCCAACTACGCCAACGAGGCGGGTTTTCCACTATCCCTCCACGCAAATGTGGGTATGCTTCCTCAAAATATAACCTTCATCTAAATATAACCTTACTCTTCCCTTAAACCATTAAAATAATTAGTACATAAGCGTATAAACCAAAAGGGTAGTAAGACGTGGGGCTACAAAAAATTATAATATAAATAAATCATATGTGAACTCCTCTTTTGCCCCCAAATGGATACGGCAGTGAATCGGACCCTGAACTCCCTGTCGGTGATGACCTTGTTTAATGGAGAGTTTAACTCCACTTCTTAAGATTTCCACACACATTAGTTTATGACTGGCATTTTAATAAGGTTTCCGTGTGGGGCATGGAGGGTCTCACGTAGACCTGAGGTCTAATTGGAGGCGTCCAGTGAGGCGTATGGGTCGTAAACAACCCGACACACTGAATTATGCAAAATGTAGACTCACCAAGCACAATGAATGCAACAGCTGGGGTGACATGAACGCCGGGAATTAGACGGATGGAGAGGAAAAAAGTTCTAAGTGACGGCACCTATATTTTATAATATTATTTTTACAGGCTCAGGGTATAGACGCATCGTGTTTTAGGTGGAATGCTCGGAATCGCGAGCTAAGATAAGTATTTTTAAAGTTTTTAGAACAAAACATTTATTAAGACAAAGTAAATAAAGTATTGCTCCAGTGAATATATTTAGTTTAATTTTCTACAAATAGTAATGTCTAAATTTCTTGAATATTTTTCATGAACATCGTGGAATCCAGTCAGAAAACTTTTTAGTTGAAAGGAAAGTCCTATTCAAATTCCACAATACCCATTACAAATATTCAAGAACATTGAGATAACAATATACCCATGGGATATTAAAACAAACGTATTTATTTGATTTACTATGGTCAAAAATGTGTTTTGTTATAAAACTAGCAAAAATGCTTACCTTATTGTGCGTTCCCTTCCATCCCATCTTAATTTTAATCAAAAACTACAATGGCTTGGATTTCTCAAGATTGTAATTGTGTTTTTATATATATTTATTGACACTTTCTTATATATATATATATATATATATATTTGTTTTTTTGTGTTTTGTGATTAGAGAGAAAATGTTAGGAAATGTACCCGATTTAGCGTGGAAAAAGGTTTGCACAGACAAAGTGATAAATCCTTTGAGGAAAACCACCGTTACTGCACAAGGCCGGGATTCAAATCGAGACCTTCCTGTCTGCAGTATTCCCGACTCCAGCCTATTACAATATTGTGTCACGGACTCAGGGCTACCAGCTCTTAAAATAAACACTTAATTTACGAGCGGAAATACTAGCATGTAGTTGAATAATTATTTAACATGCGATAACAACATATAAAAACTAATTCCTACTCCACAGGTATCCACAACAAAGTCTCTTGTGGGGTTTCATCAATCTGGAATATACATTTCTTAAAACTAAGCATCGTCAACTTATTTTTTTAAAGAGATTAATTAATTATATTGCTACTTTATACCAGAGCTCTAGGACAATTTGGTCATAATATACGAATATTGGATCGTACGATTGTACAGTTGGTAACATTATATATCACAAGCAGTAGGCCTATTTAGATTAGCTAGATAGGCTAGGTGTATCACAAGCTTTTTTCTTATTTCTTTTTTAACTTTCCACATCTCATGTTTACACTTCTTTTTGTTTTACTCGGAGCTGTGAGCCTAATATAAGGCACATGCGCGCTGGGTTCTAGGTTGAGATGACCGCATCCAGGGGACATGACGCATCCGTCACACTAAAATACCAAACCACTGCCAGTTAGCCTTGATGGCATCATTAGTCTCGAATATCGACGGGACTAACCCACCTGGCACTCTAAGCATTTTTCGATACTACATTGTTTTTAATACGGCAGGGATGGCCCCACGAATAATCGTATACCTGTATCCTACGGCAGTAGTTCAATCACAAACAGGAGAAAAATATGATATTTAGTTGGGAGAATCCATTTGAAATCACCATTACTTAAGGGCATTCGACAATAATAATTACTATGATTTTTTGAGTCTATAATATCTTGCCAGAGAATTTAACATAATATATGGGGGTAGGGGCGTTATCTTGGTAAAGATTGCAAGTAACAACGTCTCAGCCCATCCCAGCAACACCGACCAGGTAAGGAAGCCGGCGCTCGCTTTACCCAAGTGTGTCATTAGTTGGGATTATCTGAACCTCTGCCAAGGCCTGGGTGGCATATTATGTTCTGCTGGCTGGTGTGTCTACAATCTGCAAGGTAAAAAAAAATAAATCATGAGATAGACATTTAAAATATATATTTACAGTAATCAGTTCGGACACATTAATAAAATTAACGAGTAGAGTTAGTTTAAAAAACAAAATTAATTCTAATTGATGACATTGGTCACTAAAAATGGAATTAAAATCATATTGTCAGGTAATAAAAGGAACCGTATTTATAAGTAAGTAAAGATTATGTAATTATAACATTATAAAACTGCTTATAGACAAAAAATTATATTTCTTTAACATATTAATAATATTTCATTGTATACACCATATATGAATTTATAGTTACACTAAATTGCAGCACAATACTTTAATTTCTGGTACACAAAAGCATAAAATAACAAGTTTGACCCCATATAACTCGAAAACTGTAATAATTTGAAATCATTGAATCACAATTTATAAATAATAATTATACACTTGTTAAAACTGCAGTAATATTTTAAATATTAGTAGTGTGGGGGATGAACCAGCACAATTTGGGTGGGGAGAAAGTGTGTATTGTGATGCCAGCGGTTTTTTTTTATCATGGGGTGGGGATGGGGAGGTGTGGGTGTCATTGGGGTGGTACGTATGTGTGTGTGTGGGTGTGGGTGGGGAAGGGGGGTTATTGGGTTCGTTTGATTTTATTCATGCCCAAATTTATTCGTTTGTATCCAAGTTGATTTTTGCTCCATTTGATTGCGTGTCCCTGTGGGGGAGGGTTTTGGGTGGGAGTTTTTCGTGTGGGAGTTTATTTTATTTATTGGTGGGGAGCGTGCAGTCTCGGGCACTCCTCTGCGTCATGTCCCCGGTGAGGAAGGGAGCATTTATTGGCGTGAGAGTTTATTTTATTTATTGATGGGGAGTCGTGCAGTCTTGGGCACTCCTCTGCGTCATGTCCCTAGTGAGGAAGGGAGCATTTATTGGCGTGGGAGTTTATTTTATTTATTGGTAGGGAGCGTGCAGTCTTGGGAAATCCTCCAAGTCGTGTGCCCCATTAGTTTTTAATGTCTGCCCCAGGATTTTAGGTGGGAGTGTGCAGTCTCAGGCACTCCTCCGCACTGAGGGCGGGAGTATCTTATCTCGAAGCTAGTCTAACATAAATTCCCAATGTCTATAATACTATTCCACATCCGTGAGAAATGTACTGTTGTTTCCAGGTGGTGATTGTACTAAACAGGTTCAAACAGAAAAATACGGGCTAGGACTGGCTCCACTGTGATATTCCACCCCTCCAAGTTTGACCCCCTTTACACACCCGTGAGGAAATTTACTCCTGTCCAAATTTGCTCGTTACTTGATTTTTTGACCAATTCTTTGCCCCATTTGATTGTGTCCTGTGGGGGAGGATTTTGGTTGGGAGTATTTGGTGTGAGAGTTTATTTTATTTATTGGTTTGGGGGAGCGTGCAGTCTTGGGCGTCGGGCACTCCTACCACGACGTGTATGCAATTATGCCAGTGAGAGCAGGGAGTATCCTTTCTCGGTGATTATCTAACACAAAGTGTGAGCTGTTGGCAAAGTCCTACTGCGATTTTCCCCTACAAGTTTTACCCCCTTTCCACATCCGTAATTTATTCCCCGCACCATTCGTTCTTGTCCGTTTGATTTTTATGAGTGCTCATTAGATTTTTATGTGTGCCCATTTGTTTTTAATGTGTACCCCAGGGTTTTGGGTGGGGAGTGTATGGACTTGAACATCGGGCACTCCTCCGTGCCAGGATTAGATAGCGTTTATAAATTTAACTAAATTTGGTTTAAAGTAAGGTGTCACACAGAGGGGACTGAATTGTATCCATTCGGAATGGTATCCATTCCGATAGTTTTGTAAAAAACTGCTTTTGTGAAAAATCGGAATTGTATCCACTGGAATTATATCCACTAAAACTGGAATTGTATTCACTCGGAATGGTATCCATTCCGATAGTTTTGTAAAAAACTGCTTTTGTGAAAAATCGGAATTGTATCCACTGGAATTATACCCACTAAAACTGGAATTGTATCCACTCGGAATGGTATCCATTCCGATAGTTTTGTAAAAAACTGCTTTTGT
>CABEEJ010006636.1:0-15873 GCA_901482245.1 Timema douglasi | reverse complement strand
GGGGGGGGGGGGGGAATTGTGTGAGAACAAACAACAGGTATAGTTTTAACCAGATTTCATACCCTGGCAACACCCGAAAACACTCCATTTATCCACAGAACAAATATCCGCCTCGGTTATCACAAAACCTATTCATTAAATATATCGTTGTAAGTTGGGCTCTTCCATGTCCATCTAATGTCTAACTAGAATAGCCCTACCTTCACCTAATTGACTAATAAACCTACCTATAGTAGGATCTGGTTAATTCGACAGTGGTTAATTCCAAAAATTGGATAGTTCAAACCCACCCAGATTCATCATGAAATTACCATTCAAATCAGTGGTAAAATATAACATTTAATTCTAATTTTTGAAGGAAATATTTAAATAATTCGAAGCTTATATTGTTAATCTTTTCGAATTTTTAGTAATTTAAAACCTAGCTTAATGATCGTTAGTAAATCAGCCCATATGCTAAGAATGTCAAATAAAATTAAAGATATTGGCATACTAAAATAGATCAACAAGGGATCAGATTTTTACTATTTGGTAGATATTATAAAAAAAATGGGAATACAACATGACAGTTCATCAACTATACAAAGCTTTTGAAAAGGCCTGTGATTCAGATGAAATAAATACATTAAATAAAATCTTGATTAAGATTGGGATACCGAAAACACTTGTTTAAGCTGATTGAGGTATATTTAACTGATATGCATGTCAAGGCACGGATTGGATGTCATTTATCAGCTACTTCAAAATAAATAATGGGTTGAAACAAGATGTACTGTCCCCATTACTTTTTATTTTAGCCTCCGAGTATGCCATTGGGGTAGTGCAATAGAGTAAACGGTACAATGTAGCTATTAGGATACGCAGATGGTTTTGACTTGTTGAGCAATAGTAAGGAAGTGGTTGAAAGAAATGCTGATATTTTACTAGAGGCTAGTAAAGAAATGTGTTTGGTAGAGAACGCTGAAAATACTAAGTATATGAATACACAGGGAACACAGGTTGGGGACGATAATTTGGAGATAACCACGAACAACATATCATTTTACAGGGATAATGAGTTTAAGTATTTAGGACCAGTTTTAACTAGCAATAATTAAATTAGATCGGAAATTAGGAAAAGAATACAGTCAATAAATGCATGCTAATACTTGGTCAGTAGGTTTGTTACGTATCATCTGCAGGTGACCGACCATGCTTACTCGTACCAACTGAACCACCACGGGCGATTCAATAACCCAATTTGGATAGAATGACTGGAGCTAAGGAGAAACGTATGTTAAATATAGATTATTTTTGTAAATAATAATTAGATTAAGATCCCACGTTCTTCAAACTGTTATGAATTATATCTTGTATTTTTATCTCAAGTTAAATGTTTAGTTTAGAATGTAAGAATTTAAAATTACCTGTTCATTTTTATGTTTTCTTTATAAACTTTAAAGGATAGTGAAAGGTGGATAAATATATATTTTGATTGATTAATATTTTGTGAGGGGCTATTAGAACCATATAAATGAATATATCGCTTCTCAGCCTTATTAGGTAAAATCAAAATTTGTAGGCGTATGGATCGATGGATGTGACGTCATTGGTCTCTATAGGGATGAAAAAACCACTGATCCTTTAGAGGAGCAGGAGCAATCTGTTACCGCTCTACCACTGGACCTGTTCCTTTTACCTGCTCCTGTTTGACACAGTCACTATATTCGTACCTACTCCCAGCCTAGTTTTTTTTAATACTGCGTCTACTGCCCGTTCGGTTATATGCATTTATGCTAAATACGCCAATGTGTTAAGGATGAATATGGTTGGTTCTGGATGAAGTGCACCCACATTTGTTTGGAATGAGAGTTGAAAATGTTTAGTAAAAATCACCCTCAGTGCACCCAACCAGAATCGAACCTTAATATCCCTGTCATCAATAGTCAAGTCTAGTGAAAGTGTGAAGCCAGAGACCAGAGGTTGGCAACCCTTTTGATATCGTAGGCCATATAGGTTTTAAAAATAGTTTGGCTAATTAGAAAAAATGTAAAGCAAAAAAATTAGAGCAAAAAAAGTTATATTTTACATTTCCTAAGTAGTAATTAGTTATTAAGTCCATATTTTGAACAAATTCTTTTTGCTAAAATATTTGTGGGCTAGATAAAATCAGTCAGTGGACCGTAGGTTGATTACCCTTGCCTTAAATCACTTTATCATCAAGAGGGTCCCTTCAATATAAATCATCAATGTGACAAATTACTGTAAGAATACATCATATAGTGTGGTCGCATTGTGGAAATATTTTTTTGTATCACGAAAGCTCTCCCCTTTAAAATTCATTTGTGACTTCCCAAACCAACTCTAAACTAGGCCTATATAAGAGATAAGTAAGGTTGTGCTGGACCTTATCTTAGCGCTGTGACAAGAACAAAAAGTATCCACTTCCTTTCTACTGTACGACTCCCCCAAATCATCTCCGGAACATGAAGAAACAAGGTTGCTCCGGACCTGTTACAGCGCTGTCTGTGACAGAGACAAGGAGCAAGGATACTTTGGACTTGTTCCAGTACTGCCTGTGACAGGGAGCGAAGATCAAGTTTACTCCAAACCTCTTACAGTGCGTTTTTGATCCGTGAACCAGTGACAAAAGGAACAGATCCTTTCTTCTGTCAGAAACTGTTTGTGAATGTGACGTCAGAGGAGTAGTGACAAAGGAGCAGGTTGTGATTTTACAACCCATCCCTAGGTATCTACGACCATAGAACCAACTTCCTCAGAGGGACCTGCTGTGCCCCCACCAGCCACCGAGAGGAGCCGGTCTCCTCGGCACCAGTGGTTGGTGATCTGACCATCGACCCTAATGATGGGACAGACCAAGGGGCTTGGAGTTTATTTTCACTGGATGATCAGGCCCCCACTTCTAAGGGACCTGTGCAGGACCTGAGTGTCACTGGGCCTCCGATTGGTGCAGATGTGGTTTGGACCACCCAGCCAGCCTCAAGGAGGAAGGGACCCAGGGTGCCGTAAAGAACACAGCAGTGAAGAGTGACCCACGCCCCAATCGGTTTGATGCCCTCAGGAATCTGCCAACAAATGACTCGGATGAATTTGCACCTCCTACAGGCCCTAGCGCCTACCCACGCCTCATCCAACGGAGTTTGGTGCGGTGTCGGCCACTGCTGGGGGATTGGTGAACCTCCCCGGGGCCCTGTCGGGGTCGGGGACGAGGCCTGGGGCCAAGGCGAGTACAGCTGAGGCCAGAGCTGTCCTGTCTCGGGGATTGGGTACGTCGCCGGGGACAGGGGCCATCCTGAAGGTCACCGGTAAGCCGGTAACTTCCCAGACCACGTCCTCTAGTATCAACACCAAGTGAGTCCCTGTAATCATCTGTGAGGGGAATTTCAAGGTGAATCACTTCGCGGCCACCACCATACTGAACCGGAAACTCACTTGGGTCTTTACCTGAAGTGGTCGACCAATCCGGTCACGTTCTACGTGAACACATTGGTTGACCATACAATGTTCTTTGAAGGGTATCAGCCATATACGTTTCCAACTGATTGTGAACGATACGGGTGTCTCGTCATTAGGGGACTACCCGTGAGATCACCATGTGAGGACTTCCAGGCCACCCTGATGGACAAGGGATATCAGGTGAGAAGGGTGACACGCCTGGGGGGAGGACCAGGTAGAGCGGCCTTTTCCACTATTTCTGGTGACGTTGGTTGGGCACCAACAGCTCCAGAGATTGTCGGGAGAAACCGTTCTATCACATATGAAGGTGAAACTAGAACCCTTCAGCTGAAAGAATGTGGTTCAGCAGTGTCATTGCTATCAGGGTTTTGGTCACCCTTCCATCGGGTGCTTTCATCAGGAGCGTGGCATCAAGTGTAGTTAACCTCACGCGTACTCCGTATGCGAGCGTCCTCGCACAGACCCGGCACGTTGTGCCAACTGTGGAGAAGCACACTCCGCCAACGCTGGCATCTGTGCGCACAGGCGTAGATTTGTCGAGTCACGTCAGTGCTCTATGGTGACCGGTCAGGATCGTTCATTGCAGCGAACATCCAGTCATCCCGGAAAACCCCCACCTCCCCTCCCTTCAACGCCTGGGCGTTTCCAGGGTAGCCTGGGAGCGCACGGTCGCCTCCCACCACTCCAGCTGCGTCCCTGCCCCCTACACGTACCCACGACCGGTCTGCGCGTCCTCTTGCCCATCCCGACCAAACCTCGGACTTTCGCTCCTTCTTCAAAGGGCTGTCCAAAATCTTGGATCTCCTACGCCCCCTTAACATCTGTGCCCACCTCCCTTATCTCAAGGAACAGCTCTTTCGTCACCACTCCTGACTGGTCGAAGCGCTTCGAGATCCTTTTTGAGGCTTTGTCCAGTCTCTTCTGACCGCCCCCTTCCATATCCTTCTTTGGAATTGTAGGTCACTTCGTCCCAAAGTCCATGAACTTCTTCAGTTAATGTCCAACTACGCCATCGACATAGCTTTTCTTACCGAGACGTGGTTCATGGAGCCTTCTGATTTCCAGGTTCCTGGGTTCCTCTGCCACTGGGTGGACCTAGGTTGGTCACCGGAGGGGGGCATGACCCTGTTAATTAGGGAAACTCTGCAGCATCACTGGGCGGCCATCCCGAGATTCGCGTCTTTGGAGGTCGTGGTGGTAGGGCTGCTAGGTGCCGCGTATTCGATCACGATCGCGAGTGTCTACGGTTTTACTGGGGTTACACTGTCTGCGGTGGATTTGATGACCCTTCGGGGTCTTGACGCCAGCGTTGTACTGGTGGGTGACTATAATGCCAGACACACCTCTTGGGGCTGTGTTGGCATTAACCCTAAGGAGGCCGTCCTCACCGGTTGGCTGATGGACACGGCCTCTTAATCCACCGCCCCCACCTACCTTTATATCTCCATGAACACCCCCGACTACGAGGAAGCCATTTCTCTCCCCTCTGGTCACCCACCTGTCCCAATCCCCCGACCACAACCCAGTGACCTTTGACCTGCAGTTTCTTCCACTGCTCGTAAACTCTACTCCCAATTTCAATTATAGACGTGTGGACTGGCCTTGATTCCAGGATAGGCTAGCCCACGCGGTACTTCCTACCGCACCCATCCCCGACGTTGTGGAGTAGAACCGCCAGGCCCATCTCTTCGCGTCAGCCCTCCTTTCCACCACGTCCTCTTTTATTCCCGTGCGTCAACCTCCATTCTTGGGCCCTCCTCTCCCACCTTTAATCCTTGATAAGATGCGGCTCCACGATAAGGTACGACCCTTATGGCAGTGGTCTCTGCCCCTTAGAGTCGGGGAGGTCTATGGAGTCCTCCGCTGCCACTGTCGACAGCTACTCCGTCAGTGAAGGGTGACGGCTCAGCTCAGGAGGCTCCAAGATCTAGATACCAAGGATCTTTCCCTGTGGCGCCACCTCAAAGGGATGCGTCACAGGTGAGATATAATCCCAGAACTTCTTGTGGAAGATGGTTTGGCGTCTGCCGCCTCTGATCGAGTAGAGGCCTTGACAGTGGCGTTTGAGGCCAGTTTCGCGTGGTGGCCAGGATCTCCGGTGAGAGATCCGAACCCTCCCGCGGAACTTCCTGAACATCCTGTCCTACCCTCCATCGAGATTCATCCTCCATATTCCGACCTTCAATTGGTCACCACTCGCGATCAGTCTCGGGCACTCAAGAGGCTTAAAACCTCGTTCACCCCGGGGCTCTACTGGGTTTTTCACCTTATTATTACCCACCTTCCTCGCAAGGCGTTCCTCTTCTTCCAAATCATCAATGCTGTCCTGACACTTATCTACTTTCCATACCAGTGGAAGGTGGTGTACGTGGTCCCAATCCTTAAGCTGAGAAAGCCCCCCACCTACCCGGCATCCTACAGACCAATATCCCTCCTTTCCTGTATCGGCAAGGTGGTGGAGAGAGTGATCCTTGCTAGATTGGAGGCCTGGCTGGAGGTGAACTCCCTCCTGCCGGATCACCAATTCGGCTTTCGGAAGGGCCTGTCGACGACCCACGCGGCCGCCAAGGTATTCGACCTGGTGACTGGTGTGTTCAACGTCAGGGCCCAGACGGGGTTCGTGGTGTTGGACATCAAAGGGGCCTTCAACACCGTAAGCCATCGTAGGCTTCCCACCGCTTTTGCCAGGACGGGTATCCCACCATCCATAGTCCATCTACTTAGCTCCTTCCTCACTGACCTCTCATTAAGAGTGGGAGTCGATAATACCCTTTCGTCCCACTGACTGATCCGGGCAGGGGTCCTCCAGGGCTCCTGCCTCTCACCTATACCATACTCATTGTTCGTGCGAGACATGCCCATCCCGCACGGCACAGCACTCTTTCAGTTCACGGACGACACTATGATCATGGCGCAGTCCCCGGACCCCAGGGTGGTCTGGGTTAAGCTCACATTAGCGTTACGGGGGCTGTTGGCCTACCTTTGATCACGGTCCTTGACTATCCAGTCAAAAAAAAACGCAAGATATTATGTTCACGCGTTGGGGAACGGGCCCCCTGCAGTCACTTCAAGTGGAGGGTGCCACGGTCCAGTGTTCGCAAACAGTCCGGTGGCTGGGGGTGACCCTGGATGCGAAATGCAGTTGGGACCTGCTCCCGTGTTCGGTGGCCGGTACGGCTAGGGGCGTTATGGTGAAGATGAATCCACTCTTGCACCCGGTCAGTCCATTGGCATACGGTCACAAGATCAGACATGTTTTGCTCTGTGTGATGTCCATCCTTTTCTATTCCACTCCTGTATTTTCCTATTTACCTAAATACAGGTACAATCGTTTCCGTGCCGTATACCACTGGTTTCTTCGCCTGATCCTCGGTGCTCTGCTCCACATCTCAAACCGCGTTCTCCTGACCATGTCGGGCCTTCCATCCCTGAACAGCCGTATCCGCGGTCTGGCGGAGAGACTTTTTAGTCGGGTGCTAGCCAGCTCCAACAAGATCATCAGGGTCATTGGTGATTACGATGCTCCTGCCCAACCCTAGCGTCGTATCAAGGACGGCGTCGTGAACCCCTTTTTCGGCGTTGGCAGGTGACCAGGGAGTCAAATCGGGGGATTCGTGACCACCCCTTCTAGTCGTGTGAGACTTTGGGAGGGAAGGGGGAGGCCAGATAGTGGGTGATGCCGGCTCAAAGGCCAAGCTAGCTGATAGTGGGCGGGTCGCCTGGCCGTTTATAGCGGTGTAAGAGCGCCCGTCGAGTGAGTAACATCCAACCAGGTTATTATGTGTTGTGTGTGGGGGACCTATTTCCCTCCACATTATAAATTGAATATTCTGCCCTAATATGGGATGGACAAAGTAGAAAAAACTTTTTATTCACTATCATAAACATTTGTAAATTTCTAGAACCCCCAATGGGTTGGTGTAAGTTAGTTTCTCTATAGTTTCAGTTAATGTATAATCAAATGTATTGTGTATAAATAATAAAAATTACTTATGAAAGAAAGAATAACTACTTGTGTTATATTTTAACAACATTAAACGACAGTCTGTGGAATATAGAACGGAACTATTCTCTTTATATTCCCTTGATTACGCTGAGTTAGCGCACTTTGCCGGCTGCCTCGATGTTCCTCTCTCTAAGGTAGAACTCTGTTCAGGGTGCCTTAGCATCCCACTCTAAGGTAGCGCCCTTGGCTTCCCACCCATCGAATTGCACCTCTGGACAACGGACCTATCAATAATAAAATCTTCTTGACCCATTCCAAAGGAAAAGGGAAAAGTGGAGGTAAAACGACGGCGAAACCTACGGACTCAGGATGCTCTACAACGGCCAACTCCCTTTCCCCCCTCCCCTCATAAATTCATTTTGTCCTATCCCTCAATACGCCCGGCCTCCAGCCCCAGTCTCCAGCTACCCCTCCGGACCCAGAAAACTATTCTCCAACACGATTTCCTGTTCCCAGATGAACTGGGACTTCACAGACATCCTCAGACGAAGAGCCTACCCCACACAAACACCCACGTACCCAATAGACTAGACTTCCCCTCTAATCATCTACCACCCCTTCTCCATCCACCCTCCCGGACATAACTGGAATGGCCACATTCACAACCGACCAAGAAGACGAAGAAAAACACCAACACGAAGACCAACATCCCTCACTACACCCCTTCGCAATAACCTACTAGAAAACTCCCGACAACCAACACACAACATTCCCGTAGAAATATAATAAGTGGTTGACATCTCACCTGTTTTCAAGGAATGTAAAACGTAGAATATACAAAACAACAATTTTACCGGTTGTTATATATGGTTGTGAAACATGATCTCTTCTTACCTTACATGGCAAAAACAAATTTAGGGTGTTCGAAAACAGGGTGTTTAGGAATATTTTTGGTTCAAAAAGGGATAAGGCTACTGGGAAGGAGGGAGGTTACATAATGACGAATTACATACCTTATACACATCCCAAGACATAGTTAGGATAATCAAGTGTCGTAGACTAATTACGGTGGGCAGGACATGCAGCGTGAATGGGAGATTCTAGAACCATGTTCAGTGTGTTGACTGGAAGCCCCAATGGGAAGAGACCATCGGGAAGACCCAGACGCTTATGGGAGATAACGTTAGACTGGATTGAAAGATATAGAGTGTAATGAGGTGGAATGGATAGAACTAGCTCAAGATAAGGATAGGTGATGCACATTTTTAAGTGTAGCAATTAACTTTGGATATTCTAATGCCATAGAATAAGTAGGCCTTTCTATTGATGTATAGTAAATGAGAAAGCGTAGAATTTTGTCCCGGTGGTGAGCAGGGATGTGTAAGTTCGTCTTTCATCGTTTCTGTGTGACAATGTAATGATGTGACGCTGAGCATATACCTGAGACGATTCACTGAATCCCGACCAGACGTAAAAGACAACATTTTTAATGCAATCAGTGAACTTGAATATTTTGTTTATTGAGTCAAGATAAGCAAACTACAACAAAACAAGTTCCCTAATTTTATTCTAACGTAATTCATTTAAGTGTAAGAACTAATTCAAGTTTACAATTTCTCGAATGTTATTTTTTCCAGGTTTTTATATTTTGTCTTTAAATATCTCTTGTTTTTTCATGTAGGCCCATGTATATATTGTGTATGTGTGTTTTAATGTAGAATAATTTAATTTTTATCAACTGCATGGATACTCATAAAAATGGTTGATTCGAATCTAGGCTATTTCGAGTTTATATATAGCTTATATTTCGAATTAAAAAGGTTCTGCTGTATGCTGTATTCATAACGAGTGTAATTAGTACAAACCCTTGTATCTCCATTAAAACATGACTCGTATAACAGAGATCACGAGGTAGGTATGAAAGAAAGGGAGGTGGAAAAACGGGTTCGTGGATAGGGTTGGGGGTAGGCGAGAGGTGAACTCCATTTTTAAATACCTTCGACACTATGCGACGCTTCCTGGCAAAAATGTCCCTCATATAGGATGATTCAAAAGTCATTGAAGAAGAGAGAAATAATAATGTATGGCTTATCTTTAAACATCACGTTCTCGCTTGGTAATCAAACGAGAGATTGGTTTCGATCGAGGTAGTGTGTTAGGATGTTGATAGTTGTGTAATTACCCGCATCAGTGGACGCACGTGGAATAAACGTCTAGTTCACATAGTTTTTATAGCCAAGCCTGGAAGGTTGGTGTTCAAATCCCGACTAAGTCAACTCAGGTGATTTTTCTTCCTCGCCTTAATTGCAGGTACATTTTCTCTAAATTCTACCGTCCACACTAATACTCCATTAGTCCAATTGGATCCGGATAGCACGGGTGGGTATAGCACACATGTGGACATTCGATTTGGACACTCATTAAATAAATAAATAAATAATACGTTGCACCACACAGACTTTCTCTTTCTTTTATCTTAAAATAGAGATATTTACTAAAAAAAAGACGAATACAGTGTATAAAATAATAATATACATTGTTGCAGAAACACTATACAAAAGAGCATAAATTAAATAATACACATATTGTTACAGAAAATTTGAGATAATTTCTGTCCACCAAAGAGCATAACACTCAATTCCATTTTCAAAGTTTTTCATAAAATACATATGTCCGCTTATAGCTCATAAGCTGTTGGTTTTATAAAACACATTCCAAATTAAAACTTTTTATTTTTTATAGTACTAGACCTTTACACTGATAAGTTATTTTATATCTCAATATGTATGTGACCAAAATTGGAAATTTTCGTTTTTCTAAAATACATTTAAAATAATTTTTGAGGGCTAACAAGAGTTGCAATTTTGTTTGTAATGTTAAACAATGCTTAAGCATAACATTTAATCAAAATAGTTAGAGCGGATTTAAAAAAAATATCTATTTTATTTATTTTGCCCTTGAGTAAATACCTTAAATTCTGGAGTTATAGATGCAGTTCTAAAAAACCATCGGCGGAAACTTATAAAAATTCTATATACCAAGTTTTAGTCCGATCGATCGAATGGTTTCAGCTCTAGTGGGAGATGCGGACAGACAGACATACCTACATACAGATGGCATCGAAAAAAAAAACCCAGCCCTTTTTTGTTTTCAGAGTGTATTGAAACTTCGACATTTATCAAATTCTTGAGTTCGATTTTTTTACGATTACATCTCTTCTTTTACACGCCTTGGTGGCGTAGTTAGCTAACGCGCTAGTCGTGTTGAGCTCGACTGCCAAGGACGGGGAGATCGAGGTTCGAATCTCATTTGAGACTCGTACCTCAATATAGATAGGTAACCTGAATGCTTATCTTAGAATTGTTTGTGTGTGTTTATGTGTCAGCCCTTCACTTCTTCAAGTTCCCCAACTGGGGGTAGTATTCCAGATCAGATTGTAGCCTTTCGCCCACGGAACTACTAAAATAAGACTCAAAAATGACGCAAGTAAAACCTAAATTACCAATCTATAGTTTGATCGTCACCGATATTGTATTTAAATAGCGGTCTGTTCACGAGGCTACCGTTTGCTAACCGATTTACGACGCGTTCGTGATAAATCACCGGAAACTCAACATGCTAGTCGCCGGGCTATCTCGATTACAAATTTTTATCATAATAAATTAACCATTATAGGACATTTAACCAACTAGTTAAGGTAGCTTTCTTTCGACATTTTGCATCAATTTGTTGCAGTCCCTTTGCAGTGACTAATAGTCTATTATTATTATTATTATGATCATCATCATCATCAACATTATTAAGCCTATCATTCTGTTATTATTCTTAACTGCACGGATGAATCCAAAATATTATTTGGTTACGTTTATTATATCCGTAATAATAATAGAGAACCAAATCCTCCTTGGCACTCTGGTCACTAAACATCATATTATTAAATATTAAATTGCATATCATAGAAACCCGAAGCAGTTGCGTGCAGCTAGATAGTACGGAACTAATTGAAATTCCGTCACTTTAGCACTGTGAACGTGTGCTAAACAGAGGTAACAATCAATTACTAACCAGTTTGTGACTTCAATCACTAACCAGTCCAATCACACTTGCGTAGCTTCGTGAGAGAAAGGTCTGAGGCAGTAGTCGCCAAATGGTGGACCGCGGTCCGCATCCGGAGCGCATATAACTTTTTAAGGACCTTGATGAGATAGCGATAAACAGAAGAAATGATGCTATTTTGGTGGTGGGCAGGTAGTAGATATGGAAGGCCAGGAATAATAAATAATTAAAATAACTAAAAGGATAGAAAATCACATTTTTGAATTAATATAGTCCTATAGGGCTTGAACTTAAGTCACTGTTAAAGTTTTGCTGGACCGCGGAAGTATGTCGAGTTTTTAAAACGGACCTCCATCAAAAATAATTGGGGACCCCTGGCTTAAGGAGTGCGAGCCCCTTATCTACCAGCCATGCCCCAGAGCTACCCGATTTCCCCCCACCGTCTGTGTACCTTCCCTCTGGCATGAAACAGCAGCTGTGACGCAACAGATCCCTCACACACCCTACTTTCATCGAGTTTGACTTGGGAAAACCTCTCCATATTCACATGCTCGACGTTAAAAGATATACCTCATGCACGAACATTGTAACTTGGGGATAGGGGATGTCTGATGCCCCCTTCCCCCCTTTCACCCACAAAGGCTCTGAATACTGAGAAGCAAGAAAACAGGAGAGAAGGAACGGATAGAGAGAGCGAATACAAATCATGTGATGAAGTGGTTATGAAGACGATGTTGACTATGGGGTACCGGGGAAAGAGAGGTGGTATAAGTGAAAGGGAGGGGCAGAAATACAGCAAAAGGGGACGCTGACAAGTTCGTTAACTAACTGTATGACGTACGACGTAGAAACTTCTTGAAATCTGAAACGTTCGAATGGTTTGTATTTAGCTCTCCTTCTCCTACTTTCTATAGGGCGACTATGAATGATGTTCTCTTTTTTATTACTATTACTGATCAAGGGGAGGAAAGGGGAAGTGCGTAACTTGAGTCGATAAGGCTTTAGTGAAGACAGAACGTGGCGTTGGAAATCTTTTGTTAACTGAGTTACAGTTGACACTCATGGCTGAGTTAGTTTTAGATGAGGAGAAAGGGGGGGAAGGGTGGAATTAGATATATTGTCTCAAGGACACATTTACTTAACACACTGCAAGTGTATGAATAATTGGCTATTGTAAGTAATCAATGATACTTTCGAAAAATAAATAGAGTGGGCGCTGACCACTTGAAATAAGTTACCCTCACACTGCGGTCTTTTATACTTTATCATATCAAGAGAAAGTATTGTCATCGGGAACCTTTTAGACCTCAATATTATGATTCTTTACTTTATATGTGTGACCTAACCCAAACTAAGTGGTACAACACAATCGCACACACTTTCTCATGATTTGAAAGAAAATTTAAAAAAAATGTTTTCAATAAAGAACCCTTGAGTAACTTTTTCTCATAAAAACAAACATTTCATCTTGTTAATCACAATAAACCCACTTTTTATTAGGTATATTTTAAACCAAATAGTTCAAATATTTTTAAGATTTTTTTTTCAAAAATAGATTATTTGTTAATTACCCTTAAATTATGTTTAGTTTGTAAAAAAAAAATTGTATTCTTATTTGTCATGAATAACTATTCCCAGACAATGGTACTGAGTTTGAACTCACTCTTTAATGCCAATTTAGATATCTTTAAGAATTTGTATAATTTGTCATGAGGAAACTAACCTTAAATTAATTTATTTTAGAAAAAACAGCATACATTATTTTTGATCATATAAAATAGTTCTCCGATACCAGTTTTGAACAAAATCGTTAGAGATATTTAAAAAAAAAATCAATTTGACAGGAATAAGTCATAAGTAACCTATTCTAACAATTTTTTATATAGAAACAAATTAATAAAATTATTTATAATGTAAAACACTTAACAGACACCCATCTTGAACCAAATTACTAGATACATTTTTTAGAATAATACTTTTAAAAAAAAACAGTCATCAGTTAGCTACCTTTAGACAAATATTCTCACAAACAAGTGGGCCTATAAAGATTTATTTGCCAAACTATACTGAGGTATACATTTTAAATAAAGTAGTTAAAGACATTTCCAAAATATTTTTAATTTTTCAAAATCACTCAATAATAAACCGCCCTTCAACGAACTAAAAAATAAATAACTATTTATTGTTATTTAGGAAGTCAAATCCTATCTATACATCCATTTTAAACCAAATCGTTTAGCCATTTTTGAGAAATCTTGAATTAAAAATAACACTCATCATATCATTAGTAAACTACCTACCGGTACTCTTAACTTGGGGTTAGTGTATTTTTTAAATGTCTAGAAGTATCCCTTAACATTTAGATATCAAGTTTGAACAAAATCCATCAAACCGTTTTAGATATGTACTCTGGGACAGACAGAAAGATAATGGTGAATTTTTGGGTTCTGACACACATAAAACGTAGATATTCATCATTATCTCGAGGGCGAAAATTTTCACAATTACAATACTTTCTCGTGATATGAGAAATTAATGGGGGATTTTATTCATTATGTCTGTCCCCATATCTGTCTGTATGTCCCTGGCCACGTATCTGAAATGGTTTGATATATTTTGTTCATTCTTGATATTTAGATGTTGTCCCTTCCCTCAAATTAAGGGTAGCTAATTGATGAGTGATTTTTTTTTTAATTCTAAATTTTCAAAAATATTTCTAACTATTTTATTTAAAATTTATATCTGGAAAATGTATAAAATGAAAAAGCAACTGTGTACTTGTTTTTTGGGGAGGAATTTTCTTATTCATTGATGAGTGATTTTTGTACAATTTGAATGTTTTAAGAAATGGCTCACGTGATATGGTTCAAAACGGGCTTTTAAGCTTTGTACATTATAATATATTTTTGTTTTTCTAAAAAAAAAAATTGATAGTTATTAAATATCTCTAACGAGTTTGTTAAATATGGTTTTGGAGACTATTTCATAGTAAACAATGTTTGTTGGTTTTTATAAATTTAAGGGTAGCTTGATTATGCAAATTCTTAGAAAATTTGAAATATTTTGAAAATTACCTTTAAAATTGAGTTCAAAATGGGTATTTGGGAATAGTTTTTCGTGATATGTAAGAACATATTTTTAATATTACAAATGTAAACAATTTAAGGGTAGTTTACAAATAACAAAATTTTGAAATTTTTTCATGGTTATATTATATGGTAAAGTTCGTTCAATTGTGTCGTATCATTTATTTTTATGGTCATGGTAGTTCTGAAGATTCGAAACCACTAAGAGAATGCTCAATTAACTTTGAATATTCTTTAGTAAACATGTTTAAAAATAACTTTATTTGTTTGTGGACGGCTTAGTATATGTTTAAAACCTTTAATTTTAGTCTCAAGATTAAGAAATTTCGGGTAAATGTCGTTGAAAATGAGTTGATTACACCTAGATGGCCACCTTAATTGTTTTAAATTCCTAACCATGCTATATATATTTTTTATTTCAAGGTATTTTTAAATTACACTCTCATAAAACTATAAATATATCACACAACACTTACAAACTAACTTAATACTATAATATTACCAACATATAGTTCCCCGCTTCGTTGGCCTCATGATTTAAGGCACTACTCTTGCATTAAACTGTACTGTTGATGACGGGAAGATCGTGGTCCGATACCGGTTGAGTTCACTGAGGGTTGCTATTCCTAAATGGTTTCCCACACTTTCTCTATCTCTCTCCCCACGCAAATTCAGGTACACTTCCTCTAAATTTAACCTTTCCTTTCCATAACCAATCAGCGTAATTAGCACATAGGCGTACAACCCAAATGGAAACGGGTAGTAATACGTGGTGCTTAAAAACAACAACACATAGTCTAGTCCCGTCTCTTTAACGCGGCTGATATTCACCGGAGATTAATTATTTTTTCAGACATAATTGGAATCCATCCTGGAACACATGAATCAGTAAGGCGTCAAAAAGTTTTTTGAAAAAAATCCATGCCCTGATTTTTTTTAAATTATTTTATTTATTTTGTACCATCACATCTTAGTACCTGTTTGGGTCATACGCTTATATACTAATACGTTAATAATTTTAGGGATTAGGAAGCTACATTGAGAGGAAAGTGTTCCCACGGTTTCGTTGAGAAAGAGTGGAAAAGCATTTGAGGAAAAATAACCTCAATACACCCGACCGAGATTAGAACCTCGATCTGCCTCATCATTGGTGGTTTATTCTACTGCGAGAGTAGCTCCTTTAGACCACGTGGCCATCGGAGCGGGTAATTTTTTTAGCACCAAATATTACTACCTGTTCGTGGTGTACCACCCCCTTCTCCTCTACTGGACAAGGGCAGGTGAACACGTACAATGAGGTAAAGAGGGCAAGAAAAAAACAGGGAATGA
>CABEEJ010006635.1:26596-38009 GCA_901482245.1 Timema douglasi | reverse complement strand
CCCCCTTTTCCCCCCTTTCTGTGACCTGTGCTTCAGCGTATAAAAAAGTGCCCGTGTGAATGATGAACTATTCTGGGACTGGCTCTGGTTATAGCTAGTGCAAACAAAGGCGAGGATAATAACAATGTTAGCAAAAAATTCCTTTTCGGCTCAATCATCTACGTTTTCAAAATTCTCTTTCGGCAGTTAGGAACCATTTATTATATGAATTGACTTAAAACTTGGAACTTTCATTATGAACCTTTTCAATTAGCGTATGTGTCAAAGATAAATCGACTTAAAGTTTAGGACTTTAACTAAAGTTGAAATATCCAATGGTAGTATTTCATTTGCACTTGTGTTTATTATGAAGAGTAACAAACTTTAGCTTTAAACGTTTACTCTAACTATATGCGTCAAAGATTAGTGGAATTAAAACTTAGGTTTGACTAAAGTTGAAATATCTAATGGTAATGTTTATATTTCTTTTTCACTTGTGTTTATTTGAAAGAGTAACTTACTTTAACTTTAAACGTTTACTCTTACTGTGTGTGTCAAAGATTAATCGAAATAAAACTTAGGACTTTGACTAAAGTGGAAATATATATAATAATATTTATATCTCTTTTTCAATTGTATTTAATTCTAAGAGTAGCTAACTTTTAACTTTAAACGTTTACTCTTAGTATATGTGTCAAAGATTAATGGAATTAAAACTTAGGACTTTGACTAAAGTTGAAATATCTAATAGTAATGTTTATATTTCTTTTGCAATTGTATTTATTTCGAAGAGTAACTAACATTAACTCTAAACGTTTACTGTTACTATATGTGTCAAAGATTAATGGAATTAAAACTTAGGACTTTGACTAAATTTGAAATATCTAATGGTAATGTTTATATTTATTTTGCTCTTGAGTATATTTCGGAGAGTAATTAATTTTAACTTTAAACGTTTACTCTTAGTATATGTGTCAAAGATTAATCGAAATAAAACCTAGGACTTTGACTAAAGTTGAAATATCTAATGTAAATGTTTATATTTCTTTTGCGCTTGTGTTTATTTTGAAGAGTAAAGAACTTTAACTTTAAACTTTTACACTTACAATGTGTGTTAAAGATCAACAGACTTAAAACTTGGGAATTTAACTAAAATAAACCAAAAAGTGTTTAATTATTCTTTATTGGTATTTAATTAACAACATAGTACGATGAATTTTGTTCTTACTCCCCTTATATGTTCATCCTTAGGCATCACAGTGTAATCATAGTCTGTAAGATGATTTTTTCTGAGGCATAGTTACGTTCTGGTTAAATGGTATTTGTTGTTGAGGTAGGCCATGGGGAACTGACCACAGTTGTTCTATATTGAGTGGGCATTGCTGATTTTCCCCCTTTTTTGGCAATTTTATCTTACCTAGCACTACTCTTTCAATTTGCGTATTGTTATTATTAATTTCTTTTGTATTTGAACCATCAAAGTTAGGCGTTAGGGTAAAAATATGGTTCATTGGTATTTAGAACTGCGTCTTACTACCCATAATGGGCACAAGACGTGGACGATGAGGGAGTAAATTGGCCTCGGTACATACGCGCGATAGGAATTCTAGCAAATCTTGTCGGTAAGGCATGAGATAAGAGCTGAATTTGACCACGCGAAATGTGTAGCAGCAATTTACAGGGTTTGAAATGTGAAGTAATTAACGTTTGTTGCCCTCTATGGGACTTGAACCTTTACGTCACAAAGCAAGATATTTAGCCATATTTACGCGTCACTGGAAACTAAACCCTCCATCATCATCATCAGGATATCTTTGCCCGAATGAGAAAGAGAGAGCGAGAGATTATTAAAATTAGTGATGAAGAATAATTTGCGCTGGGTTGAAATATGACAACGGCCAAAACTATTATTTATGCTTACTCCATCATTGACACCTGTATAAGGGATTCGAACGCGGAACTTTTGGTGCAAACCTATAGGGTTTGTATTTATAAAAGTAATTAGCTTTGGTAAACCTTGCAGGGACATGAACTTCCTCCCCCTCCTATCACAGGGCGAAATGTATACCCGCATTTGCGCTGTTGGATCCCTCTAGATGGAGCACCAGAGAAAGATGTGCATCCTCGGCGAGAGAGCTAGCGTGAATGAAACATAACTGTAAATAGATGATTATTTACACGGATCGGGCAAGTACCGATGCGGAAACAATAATATCGACCAATAAGAAGCCGCCACCCTTACATTCCACACGCCTCTTTGAAACGACTATAAATAGACCTTGAACTCATTACATTCTGTCATTTTAATTAATAATAGCGAATGATACACATCATAATGAGTTTCGACGCACTGGAAAATTAGCTAAATTCAGATGTGTTTAAAACGTTTTGTATATTTTAATGGATACTATTTGGTTTATTACGTCTTTGGTGAACAGTTTTATTTTCTTCTTTGACAGACTTTCAAGAAGAAGACGAACCCGCGGCTTTGATAATTCAACCGGTGAAGGCAGATAGCCAGAACCCGTTGGATTTTTTTTATACCGAGGATGGAACTTTCTTGGTGGATGGCGACTGGTCCATGGGTAATTAGCGTCCTGCTCTAAATTTTAGAGAAATATCAGCATGTTTTCTAAAACTATCGTAAATATTATGTACTTATTTAATTTAAGAATACTGGGATCGGTACGAGCTAGATACAGGCCTGAGGGAGCGCGTAGCACCCGCAGAGGGTTTAACTGCGTGTGTATGGGTGCCACCCCTGGAGACAGGCTATGAGGTGGTAGACATAGATCTCCTATATGTGGTTTGTGCTCAAATCTTCGCCACTGCCTTCACCCCGCCGCCAGGAACCAACCCTTAGGGCCTTACCAACAACACTGGAAATGCTATCCCTAAAGTTTGTGTTGAATTGGACTTTATAGACCAGACGATATGTAAGCTTGCCATTCAATATTTTAGTACCGTCTACAAGTAACTATACTACAGCCACTAGTTTGGAAATAGACAGTATATAAATCAAGAGTTGTTTGCGTGCTCTCTTCCCCCAAACTAACGTTTGGCCGCATATCTACTACACCTTTGTCAACGGCCCGTTCCCAAGTTTAACCAAAAGATAGAAAATTATAATTGGCGTTTTAGTCACTTTTGCATTGTGTTGGATCAATATACGGCCGTAACCTTAACTCTCGCGATAGCATATATGTATAACAAACTATTGGTACCAAGTTCGATTGACGCCATGGTAAAATATGTTACTTTGGTAAATTATCAGTCAGTGTACAGGGTTTGTAGATGTTATAGTCTTGAGATTTTATGAATAAAAAAAGTGACCCGAGCTTTAGACTGGAAAACAGTAATGGATATAAATTAAATGGTTTTATTTTATTTCTACAGGGAGAAAAATTAATTTGGACCATTAAAATACCTTATTTAAAACTAGACTTGTTGAATCATTAGTTTGGTTGTGGAGCCGTAACCTTAACTCATTCGATAGCATGTCTGTATACCAAACTATTGGTACAGGGTTCAATTCCCGACAGGGTTAAAATGTTTCTTTGGTAAATTATCAGTCAGCGGATAGGGTTTATGGATGTTTTATCTTGACATTTTATGAATAAAAAAAGTTACCAAAGCTTTAACCTGGAAAACAATAACGGATATAATTTAAATGGTTTTATTTCATTCTAAAACTTAATTTGGACCATTAAAATTACTTTCTAACATTAATATTTATTTTACCAGATTTGTGTAAGACATGATTTCCCCTAATACCCTATTTAAAGCTAGATTTTTGAGTGTTGTTGCTTATCGCTCTAATAGATGGCGTTGAAAGCTGGTTCAGAGCCAAAAAAAAATTCCCTATTCAATTATATGTTGTAGATTTAGTGTTCCAAGGTGCTTTAAGTATAGAGGCATAGTAATGCTATTATTACATTGGCCGAGACAGAACCTTATAGCTGGTTTTGTCGGCCCAAGTGTCCCGGATTAAATTCCAGACAAGGGGGTGAAAATGTAGGTTTAACCACGCTGGACTGTATTTTGTAGCTTTCCTAGGGTTCAAGTGTATTTTATTACTCGCATACTTTATGAAGTATTTGGCACTAGATTACCGGAATGGATGAAAATTTGGGTATATATTTTAATAGTGATAAATTAACTGCAATATACTGTATTTATAACACATACCATTTGAAAGATAGAGGGTTCGATTCCCTACACGGATGAAAATGTAGGTTTATTCTTTCATAATGCCATGGACTGTATTTATTACTCACACATTGCGAATGTGGGTATCAGTTAAAGCAATTGTAACAACATATTATATTTTGTGGTATCATTTTAACGCGTAAGTTTCCAGAAAATAATTATAGATCAATTGTTTATGCTTTTCAGCTCAATTAGATGACCGTTTTTATAGGAGGTATTGTTCCGGTTCCGCCACCGGTCGTGTCCCCCCTTCACCACGCACCAGTAGCAGCACCGCCTCATTGCCAGGGAATTGGGGTTCAAGGCCAATCTGTGGCGAGACAGACGGGGTCCACAGTCCTTTGTCAACCAGTGGTGATGGCTGGATCATCTTCAGAAACCTCTACAGGAATTAGTGGACCGGTAAACCAGTTGGGAGGATCTTTGCCCCAAGGCATCCCTCTTCGAATCGTCGAGGAGAGAATTAAGCAATAAAAGCGTTTTTTATGTCGGGCATGAATTTATCATACAATCATACAGATAGCGATTGTGGTGCTTAAATCTGGCTCGAGGAGCAAATCAATGCTTTGCCAGAATGTGTCCAGGATCACGGAGCTAGCACCGAAGATCACGTAGATCTAATATTAGTCAACACAGACTCCGTGTCAAGACCTGTATCTGTCTCATTTAGGCGGGCAGATCTCCTTGATGAATAGGCTGTGCTGTGTAATGTATAACGAGTGCTACAAAGCAATTTTTTTCCCCTAGCTTCGTCACCCTTGTATATAAAGTTACACCATTTTAAAGAGCCGTGCGGAAGGGGTAATCCAAAATGCAATATACTCACTCCCGCTACCACATACAGTAAAAAAATAAAGAAATCATTACGATTCAAAATGGCGACATACTTTGACTTGCCCATGCATTGGTTGTCGCCAAGGCTCTGAGTGACGTTTAAGAGAACCAGGATGCACGGATATGAACACCTTTAAAAAAATAAAAAAGGTCATCCATTCAAAAATACAAAGTAGAATATTTATGCTATGATGCTCGTGTGATTATTGTGAAAGGTTGTGGGCTAACCGAGCAGAAACAATTTCAAACACACCTCTCTGAATACAAAATCACAGTGTTCATGGAATGTTGGGGGGGGGCAGGCCCTATATGAGGAGCTTATTCCTCCCGAACATTCCTTAAAGGACTATCTTGATATGTATTTTCACGACGATAACCAAAACCATTTTGACGTCATAACATCTTTAATAGCCACATTTAAGTGTGGGTACTTTTACGACGAATGCCGTGTGCCGTTCAGTAATAGAAATACGCACAAGTTTAAGTCCGTGTACAAAAAGTGCTACGCTAAAGCGGTTTGCAGTGGAGGTTAAACTGTAACTTGTAAAGACAAGGGCGTTGGTTCATAAAGTAGTCATGTTTTGATAACAATAAACGTCCCGGTTTTTAGAGGTCATATGTCTGTCTGTGAAGTCGAAAAGGTTTGTGATGTCTGTAGGCTATTTTTCAGCTTGGAAAGATCTAATTATTCACACAGGTTTTATGAGACTTTTTGTAGAGTATGCGATACATATCGTCCTTTTGGTCATTTGTGCTATAAGAAGCAAGCTTCATCCAAGCCGTCACTGGAAAAGAGCCATTTAATGTTTGTGTTCTATGATTTTGAATTCAAACAAGAAATTATTCATGGTGCGGTCAACACGTACTTGTACGAACCTAACTTCTGTGTCTTACATACGTGTTACAAGGCCTGCCTTCTTATTGATGTAAATGACCATCATTGCACAAAATGCGGGGGATATAGGACTCGCATATTCAAGGATGATACCATCATGGCCCAAATTTTTGGATTAATATATCAAATTAAGGCAACAAAATTCAAGGATATCACCCTCCTAGGCTATACCGCGAAAGGGCACGATGGTAATTTTATTTTAAAATATATTATCAAGGTTAAAAAATGGACTCCAGAGCTCATAATGAACGGTGGTAAAATCATGTCCATGCTTTACGGCCTGCTCCACTTTATTTACCCTCTGAAATTTCCCCCGATGTCGTTGTCCATGATGCACAAGCCATTCGGCTTGGATGAGTGATTTGCCAAGACACATATCCCCCATTTTTTCAATAAAAAATAAAACTTGGGGTATAGGTGTCCGTTGCAACCAAAGGAGGACTACGGTAATGGTGAGATGTCGGTCGAGGAAAAGGAGCACTTAGAGAAGTGGCATCACGCGTTGGTCAAAAAAATTATGTCTTTGATTTTAACCGTGAGTTGGAACTGTGTTGCGTGAAAAGAAGAGATCATACGGAAGGCCTTTTTAAGGTTTAGTGATATTCTTACGAAAAAATCAAAGGTGGATCCTTTCAGAGAGGCGTGTAAGATCGCAGGAGTGGCCATGTTAGTTTACCGCCGAGGTCATCTTAAGGATAATACCATTGATATCATCCTTAACGGTAGCTACTGGTGTGCAGACCAAAAGTCCACGTTGGCCTACATAGCCTTTGCGGGGAGGTCCCAAAACGCGGTGTCTCTAACCTTAATGCGGGTAATGGCCGTGACGAGTATGTGTTAGAGCGACGTTTATACGGCATTGTTAAAGCTGGAGATATCACTACCATCTTCCAGTTCTGGGGCTGTTATTGGCGTGGGTGCCCTCTCTATTATCCTGACAGGATCATCTCTATCAAAAACAACCATCAAAAGACCATGGAGACGCGCTATGAAGCGACCATGGTTTGCGTGTAAAAGTTTAATAATGCTGGCTACCCGGTCGTGGAGATGTGGGTGTGTATGTTTAATGCAATGAAACGCTCAGACGAGGACTAGAAACAATGTGTACTCCAGTAAGAGGTGTATTGCAAGGAGCCCCTCAGCCCAAGGGACGCATTCTTTGGCGGGCGTACAAATTGTTTTAAACTGTTTAACGAAACAGACATTTCTTGTGTAGAGAAGATCAAGTACTCAGGGGTGTGTTCATTGTATCCTTATGTTTGCAAGTATAAAAAAATATCCCATCGGCCAACCCAAAATTCACTTAGAATCAAATTTTCCGTCTATAGATCAAGTAGAATGCATAGCCAAAGTTACCGTGACACCTCCGCGGGATTTATTCATGCCCGTATTTCCTAAACAGATGCACTACAAGTTAATGTTCATCTTGTACAGGAATTGTGGGGAGGAAAAAACTAAGGCACGTGTCAGCACAACAACAAAAATGATCCCTATATGACAGGCATTTGGGTAATTGACGAGATCTGGAAGGCCTTTGAGAATTGCTACACCGTTTAAGAAGTACACGAAGTGTGGTAGTACAATATATCTGCTTACGATAGTCAAACACGTTCTGGCGAATTGTTTCACGAGTACATTGATACTTCTTTGAACATTAAACAATAAACCAGTTGATGGACAGTGTGGTGTACCATAAAAAATAAGAAGTTAGTTTATATTCAAAATTATGAGGAAAGGGAAGGTGTAAAACTCAATTTCGTGTCTATTTGCAAATACCCTGGTCTCCGCACTCTGGCTAAATTCTTTTTAAATTCGCTATGGGGTAAATATAGGTAAGAACCTAATTTATCACATGTAGCTGCTGTCAATGTCTATCAGGGCATCCATAATTACCTGAAGGATCCGTACATCACCATGGACAGCATCATTGATGTAAATGATGAGATTATGTTCCTCAATTACAATGACGCGCGTGTCACGTTGTGCCCTAACCCTAACACGAGTGGTGCAGTGGCATGCTACATGACTGCTATGGCTAGGTTGCATTTATACAGCATCCTTGAAAAGTTGGAAGACCGTGTTTTGTATAATGATACAGCTAGCGTTATTTTCACTGAACGCCCCGGTGAATGGAGTCCACCAACTGGAGAATTTTTCGGTGACCTCACTGACGAACAACAAGATTACGGAGTGGGAAGCTACATCTCTGTCTTTGTATCTTGCTGTCCTAAGATTTACGTGTACCGAGTTTGTGTTGGTGGCGATCATGTGTCAAATTAACACCATCTATACTCTTGGCACATGCCAAGGCATTAATCGTCAGTCATACAAAGTATCCCATCATTCGTGTGGAAGTAAAAAATTCACTATTCCTACAGATGTTCAAGGGAATTCATTGGACAATATATTTACCGGACAGTTACCCAAACGATGAATCGTGGGATTTGTATCAAACGCGGCGTTCAACGGAGACGCCACCAAGAACCCATTCAACTTCTAAACTTACAGCATGAACCATTTATCACTGTACGTGTACGGGGATCAATTGCCGTCGCCACCGCTACAGCCCGATTTTTAGATGGCAAATATATAATGTCCTAGCATACACAGTTTTATGGAACGGGTATTTATTTTATTAACGATGGTAGTGACATCACACGGGAAGCATTCCCTAAGGGATATCATCTCATGGCTTTCGATCTCACATCTAATCTATCCACCCACATGACATCACATTGTAATTTAACGAAGCATCTCTAAACATCGATGTGAGCTTCACCAGAGCTCTCTTTCCGAAATCATCAACTGTATCGTATACGGGGATCTCGCCAACATCATCACCATTGAAAATGTCAGAAACGTCGTGAACAATTATGAGAGTTAATATAAACGGTTCCCCGCCCCTTACACTTATCATTTAAATCATGGGCGTCAGTGTTGATTTCCAGAGCTTCATCTATGACAGCAAACAGTTTATCGTCATGGAACATAGTGTTTTATCTTAATGTGGTACATTAATTCAGCATTAGGTGTTAAAACCCCCATAAACTATCAAGGAACTTTCAAGTTGTGGATAAAAATCAAGCCGACTATATCGTCAATAAACTGCATGGTATTCCCTGGGATAGCGGTGATGTGGATTACCACCTACTTGAATCCCTTCCTCTCCCGTGAAAGAACGCGTTCAGAAACCATCTATGTCAATAGGGCATAAAAAAATATTTTCTAGTCAAATACACTTTTACACGTGTCATAGATCTATATGACAAAGGTTGTACGTTTTGAAAACACTTAAATTGGGCCGCACAATGTCTATGGCACATATTTCTGAATGGAATTTACGTTCGGCCTCCATCGTTTGGGCACTTCGAGGTTGGGAGGCCCGGCGCCTTGGGCTGCACGCCAATAAATAGTTAAACTCGAACACCCTAACCCTACCCATGACATAACAATCAATTAACACTAAAAAATAATCAACATGGCCGGAACAATAACCAACATGTCTGGAACCATCTAGAGGGGCAGGAGTGGAGGGGAAAAGAGAGGAGGTAGGGGGTAAAGCCAACAGCCAATCAGAGAGTGAAAACAACATTGCTTAACAACCAATCAGAGAATGACAACAACATTATGTAATCATTACAATACACACTCTCTCTAAATCGGGGTCAAAGGTCAAACTGGAATGAGGGGTCATACTAGGTATTGCGGTTTCATTGGATACCAACATATAATTGTTTTAATATAATATTGTGCATTAATTATTGTAAGGGATACACCCATTTAGTTTTATAGCCTCTATTTTAGATCTATAAAGTTGACAACATCACTATCAGATAAAATTATGAGCCCTATGTTGACACTTAGTGTTGAGATTGTGTCACAATATCTCAATCATATAGATTTTTCGCCTATGATTTTCATGAACTCACACTGTATGAGCTAGTTAGCACCTAAAGCATTTGGTGTTTTCAAGAAATCTTTAGCGTCACAAGTTATGAGAAAAAAGATATTTTTGTGAAACAAATTCAGCACTAATAATTGGCAAGGATTTAAAAATTCGTTCCACTAATGGTTGGTCCAAATTAACGGACTTGTACTTATGATAGAATTGTTTGGATATTCTTCACGAATGATTAACGGCTCTGAAGACTTAAATTTATTATTTATCTATTAATTTCATGTTATTTGTAGATTTGTCATGATATTTTTCAATTCATCATATTATTTGTTAATTTGTAATGTTATTTGGGAATTTTCAAACCTTTAAATGTTAAAAAATGCTTTCTTTTAAAAATTTAAATCAAAGTATATTTAGGTTTTAAAAGAAAAAAATATTTCATATTACAATTTTGAAGTTACTACCTTGAATCCTCCTTAAAAAAAAAGGGAATAAAATAGGAGGTACAAATAACAAAATCAAAAGGGGATAATTAAAAGGGGCAATAGGAGTGAGTTATAGGAGCTATGTGTTTGGAATATCTGAGCTTGAAGTTTCTAGACTCAGATCTCGCAACTCACACTAGTTGCGGAAGTTGATTACGTGGACGGTTAACCTCATAGAAAACATAACAAAAGTAAATTCCTCTCAGTGTTAAAAATAAATCATATGTTACCCAACCTAAGGGATATGGTACATAAACTAACTGAATAAAGCGTGAAGTGACTTCAAGTTCATTTTCTTTAAATAAGGCATTATTTTAATATGAAAATTATAAATAAAAAATTATCTAAAATGATTATTTTAAATTTACAAAATTTTATAACAAGCCATGATGTCAATCATCAGATATCAGGCGAAGTTTCAATAAAGGTAATGACAATACATATATATATATATATATATATACTTTTGGGCGCCATCATTAAGGAACATAAAAATAAAAAAGGCATTATCCCTGCAATAATATTATCAATAGATCTCGGATCCAAATTGCACTTTCTAGACGTAACAAAGATCGTGAAAATATCTTCTTCACTAAGATTTTAAAGTAATCATACTATAAAAAGTCTTCAACAAATATTGACCTACATCCCAATAGTATTAACGCAACAAATGTCCTAATCATAACACAATATTTGCTTTAGAATTAAATAGTTCTTGTAAGATATTTACAATTTGACCATAAAAGTAGCCCAAAACAATCAATCTAAAAAATAAAAAATGTCCTAGTCATAACATAATATTTGCTTTAGAATTAAATAGTTCTTGTAAGATATTTACAATTTGACCATAAAAGTTGTCCAAAACAATCAATCTATATCCTATTAGCACTAACGCAAAAAATGTCCTAGTCATAACATAATATTTGCTTTAGAATTAAACAGTTATTGTAAGATATTTTAGCATCGGATGGGTTATGAAAGACACTAACAACCATAAATGGACAAGACTTACCCCGTTTGCTTGTTAACTGGGGCTGCGTGGAAGAACAACAAAAAACCACCGGACGCACCTTCACGGAACCGGGAAAATAGTACACTGTTAGCGAAGACTGG
>CABEEJ010006635.1:0-15075 GCA_901482245.1 Timema douglasi | reverse complement strand
ATTGTGAGTATATATGGGACGCGCCGCGAGTTCAACACTAGAGAGCGCTTCTACACAGCCAAGGATCAACAACGAACCGCTGCCGGTGAATAACCAAGACGGATCATGGAGTCTGGGTCGTCGGAATCGCCTCCATAGCGTCATTGAAGGAGGATGAATCGTCCTATTCAACGCGCTGGATACGAGGACGCCGCAGCTAGGGTATTGGTATCCAGCGGTCGTCATTTAGTCCCTAGTATTTAGTTACTAAGTTAGAAGAAACTTTATTTTGGTTTAACGTGATGCAAATAGTTATTCAGAAGTCCTTTTATTAAATGCAAGAAGAAAATGTTTTTGGAATCTAGTGTCATGTTCAGGACTAGTTAACTTCAATATGGAAGAAGTGCCTTGGTTATATTATGCTTTTTTAGTCTGATGGACAAGTCAGATTTTAATGACTCATTTAGTCAATTGCTGTGTGCATTATTGTGTTTTTGGACACTGTCCTAACGTTAAAACCTCCGGCTTAGAGAAATGTGAATTTTAGTGTTGCTGATTTACACTAACTCACAAGTTCCGATAAATCTTGAAGGGAAAAGTATTCATGACACCCTAAACGTCATGCACATCAGTTCTTTGATATTGATGGTTATCGCCAGGAAGTCTGTTTCTTTCTTTTGCCTTACGCAGTTCAGTTGTAAATGATAGAGATTTGATGATGCGGTCATTGTTCATGGAAAGTATTAGTTTGGGTGAGCAACCCGTGGAAGTTGACCTATTGTCATAGTGGGGTCCGCGCTAATAATACTATTTTGTTTTGGCCTGTAAATAGGTTCCTAAATTCTGTATTAGTTCTAAAGGATGTTAATGTACTATTGAATGCTCTGGTAGTACCGTGAGGGAACATGTCCGGCCATAGTACCTTAAAGACGCCTGGCCCTTAGCCATCAATCAGCTGGATTCACCAGCCAATTATCCAACAAACTTAGTGGATCCCTGTTAATATTCAACCCTGCCAAGTGAGACTGTATAAATGTTATCTTATAAATTCGTTCTATATTTTGCTATAACTAATTCTCAAATTACTCTCCTTTTAGAAATTCTACAGCCTCTGGCCTGGTCACTGTGTTGCCCAGGTAGCCACAAGTAATCAAGTAATCCCTCAAGTTTATTTGCCTTGTGAAGAAATTTAATACTCTATAATTTTCTATCTTATTGTAAAACTTGTACTTTTCTTATGCATCTATTGTTTACTAAATAAAACTATATTGTCAAATTGATATGTTCAGTTTTCTAATTTAGTATAAATGTACTGTGAGTAATCACAGTGCAGCCTCTAACCAAGTGTTTGCATGGACGGACACAAAACTCAAATAAAATATTCAAAAATATGATAATAGAAAGGGTACCAAGGACGGTGTTTGTTGGAGGAACAATTCTCAAAGTTGGGGTTCTTGATGCTGTTATCTGTTTTAATGATGGTGTATAAAGCAGAGTGAAAGTACTAAAAAATATGGAAATAAATCCTGGTCAGAATATGATAAAGGGTCTGAAAGACATAGACAGACAATGTGTAATCAAGGCAGCGATATCAAGATATCAGCTGAAGAGATGACCAAAGAAGCAAGAACAAGGAAAATAACAAATAAAAGGATACAAGAGGATGAAGTTAGCAAGGATGAAGAGAGTTATAGAGGGTTACTATTTTAATCAGATGTTTTGTAAGAAGATACATCAACATTTTTAAAATCGAAATTACTCCAAATTACATTTTTACCCCTTTTGATATCAATTTTGTAAAAACTATTTAATCTAAAAAGATTAAACTTTGGAGAAATGTTTATAATTGTCAAATAGTGTTACTCTACTAGAATAATCTAATTATATATCTAATTTATATTTTAAAAAACCCAAAATTGTCAAGTACTGTTTTGTATTTTAAATAAAAGTCAAATTATAAAAAAAAAGTTATTTCTAAATAATTTTAGTAAAGGATGTTGATCTAGGTTTGTTTAAAAGGTAGAAAATGATTTGGTTATGATTTGATGATTTTTTATGAGAAAAGTGTACCTAACTGAATATTTATATTGATTTGTTAATTCATTTTTAATAAACTTATATATTTTGTTATAGAAAACTATAAATTCTACAATAATATGTATTCGACTAATTTGTTAACATATAATTACTGTATTAACCCTAAGAAATAGAATATTTGGCAAACCAAGTAAACATTTATTAAATAATATCCACACATACCTAATTTTACGACTTTTCAAGGGTCACTGTCCTCCCCATTAAAAGCTCAACAAAATCCAGTCTAGGGCTAGTAGTCAACATTTTCCAATTAACAATAACAAAACGTGAGATGAAATTTGTCATTACTTTTTCAAAAATACAGAGATTATATTAATTTTAAAAGTACCATAGTGACTAGAGTTCATTCTGTAGGGAGTTCAAAATTCATGAATGTGTGAATTTAGTTTCATTTAACAAAACTATTGAAAATTGTGGGAGTTTGACCTAGTTCTTGGTTTTACTAATATTTGAAAAAAGTTTGGTTGGATATAGATAATAATAAATATACTTGTTTCTTTCTATTCACCGCTTGAACCCACTTGTCTCATTTTCCTTCTTTCACGGAGTTTGTAACAAATTCATGTTCTGCAGATAGAAATACTCAAATTTTAGATAATTTACGTGTTCTGCAGCAGAAAATATGGATACGCACTCAGATATAGTAATGAGACCCATGCCCAAAGAATCTCTTCGATTGGCTTCTAGGAGTTCCCTGGCGGCTTCCAACTTTTATAGTTTTCTCATTTCTAAACAATTGAATAATTCATTATTTTTCAACCTTAGTCTTTTTCTAAGCACTTAAATGAATTTAGATTTCAAAACAGTATCTAAATAAACTGTGAAAGCCTACAGGCAAGTTTAAGGTCCCTAAAGTTCCTGTAGAAGGCTGTCGGGTCCTGACTCATTTTCAATAACTTTAGCTACAATTCCTTTTGTAAGGAACTGGACTTACAAGCATAAGTACACGAATTGATCTTTGGAAAACTTTTCCACTCAGCATGTTGACCAGCTGGTTGTCGGCCTATTGTAATAAAAACTATAGTAATACACAATTATGAACTACATACCATGCACTCATCACAAGATATTATTAGGATAATCAAGTCTCACAGGTAACGATGGTCAGGACATGTATCGTGAATGGGAGAATCTAGAACCTTGTCTAGGGTATGGACAGATAACCCCATTGGGAAGACCTAAACGTAGATGAATTCCTCCACCATACAAGTTTTAATCCTCCACTATAAAATGGTTCCTTAAACCCATAATCGAGCTCCTCCACTGGAATGAGATGATAGGAGGGTCTAGTTCCTCCAAGAACACTCAAGGAGGCGAATATAAATAGTCCACGTGCAATAGCCTAGTACAATTAATATAACTTTAAATCCTTCCATAATTTGAATTTAATTATGTTTCCTACCCAACCTAACTTAACCTAACCCAAATGAACTCTTACTCAACACACTTATTTCCAAATGTAATAATGAGTGTACTCACTTGTAGGCAATACACGCGATAGCCAAGGACAGGGCCAGGAACAGGAAGAATGAGAGCGAGCCATACATAACGATGTAGTACACCTCTGGAACAGTGAACACCATCACCCTGTAGTTTAGAGAGACCAAAAGTTTACTCTCTTAAATAGGGGCATATTACTTTTCTAGAGTATTTAGTATAAGGAGGCCAAGGAAACCAGTCTCACAAAGGTAGGTTGAGACAAAAGGTAAAGAGTTTTCATTACAATTTCACAAATATATGGGAATTTGGTCTTCACTTTTATCGAGAAGGAAGCAAGTGAAATTGCACTTTGGAAATAACTTTTCAATTATTCACTAGCAGCTAGGTAAATCAGGTGATCCTTTATATTTACAGGAATGTCATCATTCCATGTCTTAAATGGATTTCGGATCGATCCAGTCAGTCCCTGTCCATTGATCCTCTTCTTCTGGGAAGTAGAAATAAAACAGCTCTCCAAGTCAAATTATGAAAAATGACATTTCACACAAATGCTACGTCAAGATCCACACATCTTTCGCTAATAGTTTCAGCCAACTTGTGAAACATCTCATTGTAATCCCTTGGTAATCCAGTCTTCCATAGTTTCGGCTTTCGTTTCAACCCTTCTATATTGTCGGTCATAGTAAAACAAGAGGACATTTTTCCTTGTATTGACGCGTCAAGTTAATTTAAAATGGAAAAGCTATTTCTCAAATAGACCATTCCAGCTAGCCAATATTTATTTCAAACCGTTTTGACCAAGTTGATTATTTTTCTTTTATAAATTCAGCTCAAACACTCTCGACAAACGACTAATGTATTTTGTAACGATCTATTACGTCAGCCCTTAAGGCACTGTTTACTTTATAGTTATTTGGTCTCCTCTGATATTTTAGGTATCTCTAATGTCTGGAGATTGTTTATATTGGCCGCCTTGTTTCCTAGCAATGCTGGTAAAATGTGGGGCCGCGAGCCGGTGGGAAAATTAACAATTGTATGGACGCCTTGTTAGGTGTCAATGTTAGACTAGTTCATTGTAATTTTGCTGGTGTCTATTTTTATATGTTAACTAAATGTGGGGCCGCGGGCCACCCAGGACTTATATTTCTGAGGACATCTTGTTTGCTATTAAAGCGTTTAGGAATCCTTACGTATACTCAAACTTTAGGCAATGTCAAGTATTAGCATAATGTGGACGTCATTTTTTAGGTAAGGGACGTGAGCTGTTGTCTCACCCTATGTTACGAATCATGAGAAAGGTTTGTCTCTCCACTCTTGTTGTTGATTGGATATTTTGTCTATTATTTATTATTATGAATCTGGAGACCAATTTGTTAGGCTTTTATGCTGTTCTCTGAGGACGCCATTTTGAGGGTGTCTAATTGTAAGGAGCCACCTGTTGTTATTATTGTCGTAAGGCCCTTCAGGCCCCGGTGGTGTCCCTTGTGCTTTGCAGCCCTTCTGGCATCTGGTTTCTCTATTATTCCTAAGTGTCACTCCCCCATTGAGTTGTACCATGTTTTCTTTTATAATAAAATTATAACTCTCTTGTGCTTACCTCTGTTATTTTTTTTTGTGGGAAAATGCTGAGGGTAGGTCACAAGTTGTTAAAATCGAAAAATGTAGATAATACACCTGAACAAATGTATGTGCAGCATAGTTTTTTTTTATTGATTAGACCTAATTCATTTAGTGGAAAACCTCAAAAAATTTAGTGAACAGACTTGAACAAATTGATGTGCAGCCTTGGAACATTTTAGGGGGTAGCGTTGTGTTTGTTCTATTTGGTTTAGTTTATATACTTGAATAATTAACTCGCAATGGGCATATTTCGATGCAATACTTAGTAAGAGATATTGAGTGTCAAGATGGTATGTTATTTAAAGTGTACAGGGAAAATATACCGAAAATGATTCAAAATTCTTGTTTACTTTCAACTGGACTGAAAAGTATAAACGAGCAGATTAGCCCACTGATAACCCTTTAGAGAAATTTTGGCGATGATTTAATCAATATAGAGTCTACTTTAACCCAGTGAGACTATCTGCTAAGTTTATCAATCAGGTATCTACTCAATGCTTAATAACGTTTTCATGATAAAACCTCTTAACACATAAGGCCCCGGTAAAGCTTCTAGCTTAGTGTAAGGATATATATTAAAAATATTTAGATTTTGCAAGTGATAACAGAGCCTAAAATTTAATTATACTCTGTGAGTGTCTGCATTCTACCGAAGGTCGAATAGGAAAAGCTTACTTCAATTCAGTCTGGTTATCTGGTATGATTTCTGTAGCTGATAAGTCCACAGGTACATTGTTATTCAAGTGCAATTGCCTGTGATTAGTGGGGAACTTTCTGACGTATATCTCAGTTATCTTGAGGAATGTATCTAATATATTTTTGAACCATCAGGATTCATACTATACTAGCCATCTAAATGTAATAATGCTAACCGATTGAACATTTCATTTGTTTTTATATTTGGATTTTTGTATACGTAAAACAAGACTTATAGATAAATGCTATTATAGTTCTTTGTTTTTGATCAAAATATTTGTTGTTACTGTAAATAAATTTGTTGGCCAACTTAGTTATTTCGCTTTGTGTGTGCTATTTGGACACACTTGCTGTGTTTTTCCTCTAAAGTTGAAGAGTGACCATGCATTAAATACTGGGTGACCATAACATGTATTTGTGGACCATTTGATTTTCAGTTGCCATAGTGCGAATTAACGTACAGTACATTGAAGTGGATGTGTCATAGAGAATTCAATCGGATGCAACTACTTTTTATTGGGACAAGTCGATTTTTAAAATATTATATTTATATCAACACACTTTATGTTGCATATAATTTATAAATGTTCATAATATTATGTCTTGCACAATACACGTATTGTACATAGTTTAATCTCCCCAATTTTGGAATTTAAAGTTATCCACAAAGGTTTATAGGGTTGTATTGGTATTACTGTAGCTTCTACCAACATGAATACCGGAATAAACTAAGCACTACCGTGGCTGTTACAGGTGAGGTCATTGCCCATGAAGCCGCATTGTGGGATATCTGGGGGTGGACCATCCCGGCCACCTGGCCAGTGGATCCTCTTGCCTGCAACCGGAATGTACTTCCGGCCGAGCCCTTTGTAGTGGGCCACTACCTCAAATCGGCCTGTAATAGGATCAAGGTCCAGAACGGAGTAGTCTGCATCTCGATCGCCATTTTCATCTATCCGAACATGTCCTGTAATTCCTGTAAATCACAGCCACATATACATTAAATTAACTATTTATATTTACTATGTATATTTTATAATTATTTACTATGTAAACTTGATGTGAAATACCAAAACAAAGTTTTTTCGCATATAACTTTAAATCTTTATTATCAAATAAATAACTTCATTTATGTTATAGTCAAATCCCGAATGAAGTCTAGCTGCTAAAGCACGAAATATATTTACCATCTCACCTCTCAATGCCTCTTCACGATATTAATCATTATGATGGATTAAATGTTTACGGACTTACCCTATTGTACTGACACCGACTGCTGCTGGCTCAACTACACACTCGACCGACCTATTGAAACACACACGTATGAACAAGAGGACTGACCATTAAAAACTAAGACCACGCCTATTCAACTCTCAGCGACAACTTCCCCGAACCAAAGATCTTCGGTTGGAAAGAAGATACTCTGCGCCAGTACCAAGTTTTTTTTCTACTCCAGTCCAGAAGCTTGTAAAACCACCCTCCCTCCTTTTTTAGGTTATTTGGTTTTTCCTACCCTCGTCATCCCATCATTCTGCGTTCTGTTGACTGTGTTTTAACCGTATAAAAGAGTGATCGTGTGAGTGAAATGCCACTATTGGACTGGCTTTTGTAATCGCTTGAGCAAGCGAAGGCTTCGGAAATTATTAATGTAGGCAAAATTCTTTCCCAGCTTAATCTTTTATTTTCAAAATTCTTTTTCGGCATAATGGACTTAAATTTTGAACCTGAACCAAAAAAGGAATATCTAATGATATAATTTATAATAATATTTCTTGTGCACTTAGTATTTACCTCAAGTATAAACGGACTTAAACTTTGGGCTTGAACTAAAAAAGGAATATCTAATTATATTATTAATAATAATATTTTTTATGTACTTAATATTTATTTCAAATATAATGGACATAAACTTTAGACTCTAACTAGACAACATATATCTAATAATATTGCTAATAATAATACTCCTTGGTGGACTTAAGGTTTATCTCAATGATAATAAATATCTGCTATTGGATTCTAGCTAAAGAACCATTATCTAACGGTTTTGTTAATAATAATATTTCTTGGGTACTTAATACTTATCTCAAGTATAATGAACTTGTGTTGTAATAAGTTACAAGACATTATGTAACAACGTACGCGTTATGGCTTAAACAAATGGGGGACACTCACCAAACCTCCAAGACGAGCAGCAACGCACGGCACTAGCACCGACAGACCAACGGAGCGCTTGACGGGCGCCACCTAGCGTCAAACCCGAGACTGGCGAGAAACAAAGGAAGATAGTTGCTTCTTCCAGCCACGTCAAGGTTCTAGGCTATTCGACACGTTGCTCGGCCCGTCTCGACATCCCGTTCTCTCGCTTCTCCTTCCATTCCCCTCCTAGCGTCCCTCACCCTCTCCGTCAACTTTAACTTTGTATATATAGTGGCGCGCTGGTGGTCAATGGTCACTTATTACACCACCGGCCTATAGAGGTGAGAACGGCGACGTAGGACAGGGGATTATTATTATTGCTATTGTCTGTATCAAAATTATATTCCGTCGTAATGGGTGAACTTTCAAAATTATGGTTTGGCTCACCTGATCTTAGTTTAATAATGTAAACATACTACGTCATGCGCTTCTCGCTGTTGTCAAAATGTCACCTTTCTGCCGTCTTCTTGGGCTCCAGCCCTATTTATTGCACCTGTTGGCCTTATTAGTATATTTACATTCTATTGAATACGCATAGTAAAACTCTGCGTCTTGGGCTTTCTTCCCATCTAGTATTTATGTATGAGTATGTTTTGGATTAGCTGTAATCTGGGTGAACTGCATTATATTAGGAGACAGGACAATAGTATAATATATTGGAACTTGGTCCGCTATTGCTCGTTAGTATTGTATAACGTAATGATATTCGTTGGGGGTTATGAGCGCTAACTCCTGTGTGTTACACGGGACCTTTGAATATCATAAACTGCGAAAATCACCTTATAGGATTGGATGTTCTTCGAACCTAGGACCTTAAGACTTTGCTATAAGTCAAGTAGGATTTTGTCTGATATGTTTAATTATGTTCATCATGCATTGTTGCATTGTTGCATAGTTGCATTGTTGAGTTATGATCTCAGTCATTTAAATGGAACAATCTCTTATTGGGAAGGAAGATCCGCTTCACGTTCTATGTTTGTTTACTTACTATAATGTGTACCTTTTCATTGTTTATGACAAATAAAGATATGTTGTTAAAATCAGGCCATTTCGCCTGATTTTCCAGTCATCCTTACCCCTAGAGAGAAAAGGGGGGATTGCAGTGTTATTGGACTCTAACGAGAAAACAGATATCTAGTAATTTATTTAATAACAATGCCTTTTTTGGACTTAAGGCTTAACTCTTTTATATTGAACCTTAATGTTATTGGATACTGTTTATAGAGTAGTGCTATTAATGTTTCACTTCCAATGTTTACATATGATCTTAATGTATTGGGCGCCATCAGCGCTAGTAAGAGGTAAGCAATAGCCGCCTTAATAACTTAATTTATAGTTGGTAATTTCTTAAGTGTTGGCAATTTAAATGGGGATTGCTCTAGCTAATGCCAACGAAAGAAATATAATAATTCTAGGTCTAAGTATATTTTCCCTTTTTACGGGACGGAGAAAGTGAAGGATACCGAAACAAATAATTTTAATTATTTTTTTAAGGAACATTAGCATTCAGCGGAGGTTAAATTGATGAGTACTATATTGTTCTTACTTGCCTAACTGTTAATTTTGTTAACGTAATTAGTGATGGTAATCACTTATACATTTAAGGCGCTCTTCATATGAGGCCATAGTATTGAGATTACAAAATATTGTATACTTTTTCCTTTCTTAGGATTATTTATTTAAATTAATTGTTGTTCATATCTTTTGAATATCTAATAAACAACTCTTGTCGTTAATTTTTCTACTTACTCTTTTTATACATTCATCCTTAGGTATAATGCTAGCTAAATTGTTGTCTGGTAATCGAATTAGGGGTATAGTTATAATCTTGTTTATAGTTATATATTGTTGAGGTTGACCGTGGGGACGGGTCCCGCAATTGTTCCTAATTGCGTGTGCTGGGTATTGTTTAATTTAGCCCAGCGTTTTCTGATATTCATCACTCACTCAGCACACTCTTTCTTTTTGTTGACTTTTTTTTTTGTATTTGAGCCCTCTAGTTTAGGCGTTAAGGTTAGAAATAAGGTTCAGAGTAAACGAAACTAAAAAATAATCTTCTCTGCTTAGTTTAGTTTTTTGAATGCATGGATAGTGTGGAATTAAAGCACAGATTCTAGAGAAGGATCTGAAAAAATATCAATCAAAACGATATTGAGTAAACAGCAGCGTATGACCGAAATTGTTGACATTAATTAATAAATTTCAATAATTGAGAGATTTTATTTGAACTAGTATTTTGTTTGTCACAAACCCAATAGCTTCAGATTAAAAAGAAAAAAATCTGCTTTAGTGAACTTCGAACATAGTGAAACAAATATGTGAGTCCTTAGAGGTTCATTATAACCATAGTGAACTGTATATATATTTTTTTTAACTTTTCGAATGCTAAATGTAAAGTATTGCGAGTGTAAAAAAATCTCATGTGTTGATGGATTTCAACGTTTAATGAGTCCATGAACCCTGAGATGTGGTTTTTGCAATGATGTATTTCTGTCTGTTTGTTTGCTTAACCCTAAGATCAAAAATAATTTAATAATGGATGAAAAGAAAAAAGCCCTTTTTCTAAAAATCAGCTCTAATGATTTTTGTTAAAATTCATCTCTAACATTGATTACAATTATCAATAAAATTGATATTTTAAATTTCCTATAAACATGACTTTTGATGTACTTTATAGAAGCGGAAATTTCCGTATCCCCTCTTCAATTTAAGATTCTAAATAGCTTATCATTGCAAAATATTATTACTACTAAAAATATACAAAATTATGAGAAATATATCTTTATAAAAGCAATAATTTCTGAAATACCGTAATATATATTAGTAGAATTTTGTGAGATCAAGTTGTACAGAGATAATACTAAAGTTTTAACGAAATAATTACTGATGCCATAGAGTTAGTAAATAAGTAAATTTCTCAAAATTGTAGTGTTATTTTCCTTTAACCTCTTAGGGGATATGTTTGTACAGCAATGATCACTCTCCATCGTTTTAGACTCAATATTTATCTATTTTATTGCTCAAAATTTATAAATGAAGAATTTAATAGCGATTCGATCTCCATAATATATGCAACACCTAATAAAATGTAGAAAATCTTAACCGAAATTCAAAATTATAATACGAAGTGTTTACCATTGTGAAGCCATTAAAAACCTTGTTTGTTGGTTAAAATATACAAATGAGGACCTTAATTATTTAGAATTAAAATTATAAAACTTAAAACTGGGTGTAAACATATGTTACGCAGGTATAGCGCACATTTTACTCTGGTTTGCTAGTGTCTTTTATTTTGTTTCACATGTATTAAGAGTTTTTTAAACAATGGAACGAGAAAGCACTTGCGAAGTACTGTACCAATAATTTATTAAAAAATGTTTTTTTAAAATATTGCTCTCCCAAAAGTAAATGTTGTGCACGAAACGCAAATATTTAATGAATCTATTTAAAATTAATAAATTGTGATATAAGTTCTTGGTGTTTTATTTGTACATTTTTCTTTACACAATTTAACTTAATCTAATTCATGCATATACTCGCATTCAGACCTTGAGATCAAACATTGAATAATTAATATAAAACTTTAGGCTAATGTAGCACACACTGTCTTAAAACCCGTTTAGTTTCAAAATCAGTGCTAAGCAAATATTTGTTCACTGGATACTGTGTTTATCTAAGAAAATAAGTAAGATTAGTTCATCAATCGGTAGACCTGAATATTATGTTTTTCTAATTCAATCTTCTTGTGTCTAAAATACTGAGCTAATATTTTACCATTTTTATATTATTATTATTATTATTTATAAAGGTACAAAAGACATAAGGTAATTTGATTTTTAAAGTATCTGTTATACTGTATAACATATGAAAATACAATATTTTAGTGGAAACGTACCCGCATCATGCTAGAGGGAGGGTAGTAAACAACATCATTCAATTTCGATATTAAAAATTTAATAAAAAACATACTGACATTGATTACACATTAAATTAAACTACGAATTATTACATGCCTCGTTGTTTGAATGGTATAAGATGCCATTAGCCCCTTAATTCATCTATATATACTCATTTGGACCTTAGATTAACGAAATTCTACTTTGTCTGTGTCTATGTATCACTATCTATCATCGAATAATTGGTTTAAAAGATTTAGGAATTATAACCTAACCGGGACTCAAACTGAAATTTAATATGTGCCCAGATTTTTGAGGACCTAAGGATAAATAAGTAAGAAGGTGTACCTACATTTGGGACACCCTCTCCTGGTTCTTAGAATAAATATTATTTTTAAGATATGTCTTGGATACATGGGACCTCTCTAGGATATTCACCAATGAGTTTTTAAAAACATAATTAAGTAAATGTAAAGTAAGGTCACTAACCTTAGATAGAAATGTCAACATTACCACTATTACATACGTCACGAACGCAAATTGAACTTTCGGGGCATTTACTTACTATAAGGACCACAACTACTGTTAATTACAAACATCCAATACTGTTCCCACTTCCCTAGGTTGAATCATATTTGTAAATATAGGTCATAATTAAGAAATTTAAACAATTGGTAACACCTACTCATACACCATGGTATCACATACCATTCTTCACAAGTCTCGTATGTAGAGTTATCTTTCAAGGGCATTCAATTGAGTATGTCATTATAAAACTTTTTTAAAGAAATCTAAACATATTCGTTGTGTCAAAAATTCAGTCAGTATATTCACAAAAGTATATGAAAATAGCCATAAAAACAGAAAAAATAATCGTCACTGTGTAGAAACAATGATTGAAGCACAATATGTTTTATTTTTCACTATTATTTTTATTATATGTCTTAAATAAATAATGACCCCTCACGGACATTCATCAATGTTTTAAAATTTACAAAACTATTATTTAATATATGTACAATAACATCATTAGCCTTGTTTAAAATGTTAACAAACAAAGGCCACCACTCAGATGGCATGGTCACAATACCGTTTCCCGAACGTCCTATTCTATGCCAATTACCGTTATTTACACGCCTCTAGTACCGTTTACCCCTTCCCTCTTGAGCTTATAATTTCCCATCTTACGGGATCATCAGCTGAACGCCATGGTCACAAGTGTACCACAAGCCAAACTCCACGGTCACATAGTCTACCACCAACAAAAAGTCATGGTTACATGTGTACCACCTCCTAACCAACACGATCACAGGTGTACCGTTTGTCATGGACGTAGAGTGTACGTTGAATTTAATCTACTGGATCTAGGTACTTCACTTACCTTTATTATGTAACAGAATTTAATAATTCATTAATAATTGATTTTATTCAATTAGTAGACTCACTTATTTTGTGACGTCACTGTCATACGTCACCTACTATTAACACACAATACCTCTTACATAGCTACCCTATGACAAATATTATAATTCATTTAAAACTAATTTTATTCATTAGTAAACATAATTATCCTTAATGTCATGTTATACGTCACATAATACACGAAATACATTATTTTAATACCTGTAGCTTATTCACCCTCCCCTAAGACGTCATACTCTTTTGAAGTCACAGAATATTCATTCAAAACTGATTTTATTCAATAATAAACATCATTCTCATTGACGTCACTGACATACGTAGACTACTACACGTAATAAATTTTTAAATTTCTTTAACATAGTTCCCCCCACCCCTAAAACATCATAATCTTTTGGCGTCACATCATTCAAACCAAATTTATTCAATTAATAAACGTCATGCTCTTGTTACATCACTGTCATACCTCACATACATTATTTAAATAGATCTAGCTTAGTTACACGCTTTCATATTTAGAGCTCGAATTACATTATTATTATTATTATTATTAGCACCACGTCTTACTACCCATTCGGGTTATACTCACTCGAGTTACAAATCAAGAAAATTAATATATTCGGGCTATTAATAGTCACAAGGTCTCATTTAGAAAATGAAATACAAATATTTAGTTGTTTTTTTAATAGAAAACCAAAAATATATATTTCCATCGTAATTTATTTCCCTATCCCAGTGGTGAATTCAAGAACTCATTTATAGAGAGAGATGACAAACATTGCACAACAAATTTTAATAATTTGATACATAGCGAAACATAAACATTTAGAGTAGATTAATGTTTATTTTTACTTTTGATGTATTACAGAATATTTGTTAATGCTATTACTAGACCTAGTTCTTTACAAATCTAACTAAGCATATATTAAGTGAAGAAACAAGATTATATACTTAACGTAAATTTATAAATAAAAAAATTATAAACTTAAATGGATAAGATTTTCAGATGCAAACATAAGAAAACACGGATTCAAAAAATAAATTCTTAGCAAACAAACCACCCGAACAAACTTATAGAGTATGACCAGACTGAACGAGCGAGCTTGAGAGCGACCAAGAAATAAAATAGAACACATTGGTTGTAATGAGGGGTGGCCAGACTGGAGTGACCAAGCGCACGCTCTTGAAAGATAAAACTGGGTTGTTTTTTTTGTTCAAGCGTTAGCGCTCGAGCCAGCACAGTCTAGTTTACAGGTGCTAGGCAATATTATTGTATGTTGGTTCATTGAGTGATTGGAAAACCTCTAATTTTGATATTCTTATTATTATCATCGATAGGTTTAGCCCACTGGCTACTAACGACCTTTTCCTCCTCGTCAACAACTATAGAAATCTATTTGCTAATCACACGCTCGCTCTCTTTCTCGGTCTGACTGAACACTTAGTCCATTCAATTAAAATGTACATTCTGGCGAGGTTGTACTGTAGTAACTTGCTGTTTCATCCTTTGTGGCATACTATACTTCATACATGACTGCAAAACAGATTGAATATCTTACAAAAATGCTGGAGTTAGACAAGGCTTTAATACCGGAACTTATTTATTGACATTTTAGAAGGGGGATGGTGTATGTTTTATATTTTTTAATGTACACTCCGTCGAGTTTGAAAGGTAGCAACTCGTGACTCACTGAGCCCGCGAGGTATGATATCCTCCACACATAACTGTAGG